>JAQFYP010003634.1:0-10653 GCA_034694865.1 Bilobella braunerae
TGTATTAGCTATTAAGTTTTTTTGGGCCCTGCTCCATGGGCGAAGCCCAACGGAGCGGTAAGTATAATAAAAAAAAATATGCTTGCGTTCATTCCAGGAGGCCATTGTACAAGTGATAGCAGTACCTACTGGGACTGGAATGGTCAAAGTCCGAAGAGAGAAAACTATACCTGCAAAAGCGAAAATTCAGGATTTTATAGCAGCAAATGGCGCCAATCCTGAGCTTGAAATCAAAGTTCCGGGAGATTTACTGCAAGTTGTAAATATAAACTTGCCTCAACTTACATTTAATTAATAGGAATGTTAGTTAACCCTGTGAATATTTTGTCAATTACATTAATTGCTTTACTCGTCTATAAAAGGTTGGACCTCACCTGAGCAACGCTGATCTAATAAGTTATGACAACCTGAGCAAATACGCCGTAATGTTCGAGAACGCGCTCGTACTTTTCTTTTTGCGTAGAATCGGGCCAAATCAAAAATGGAAGCGCTTCGATGGGCGCAAAAGACAGCTTGGAACTGGTTGCAAAATATTTGGAAATTTAGTCGAGGAAAAGGTGACATAATAAAAATTAAAAACTTTTACTTTCATAAACCTAACATTAACTTTCTTTTACTAACATTAACTATCATCAACTAACTAGTTGCGAAGGGGCGGGTTAGTGACGGAATGCACTTGACGCTTCCCGCACCGAACATTACAAACTATCTTGGAAAGGTGGAGGATGCGCACGCGCTTGACTTTGCCTGGACCGGAAAATTAGTGTATGCCGTGAACTCGGACAATTACTGTTTAAAAATAATTATTAAGTAGCGTATTGGGTACTTTATAGAAATGTGTTGTCCGTCTGTCTGTCCCTCCAGTTGTCCAATAACTTTTGCACGGGTTAACTTTTTGAAATCTGTTTTTGGGAGAATATTTTCCGGGTCATGAGTGAGGTCAAGTACGAAGATGGGTCAGGGGTAATTTCTATGAAATAGAAATTACTTTACTTTAGAATTACTTTAGAATTTTTTTTACTTTCTTGCAATTTTTGTCGTAAATAAAAAGTTATTGTAAAAGATACTGAAACTTACCAACGACATAAATGACTCCTGAATTCCATTCCATGACAACTATAAGTGACCCCCAAAATACTCCCAACCGGCAAATTGAATTTTTTTAATTCTATTCTACGAAGCAAAAACTAATGAACGTGCTAAGGACCCAAATCCCAGACCCTTGGACCCTTCCCTTTCATAACTATTGCCCCCTAAATGGCCCCAATTCGTTCATACGAGTACAATACGCTACTTGGTTACGTTTATTTTAACGGTTTCAACGGTTCATTTTTAAATAATTGAATTATAAAAAAAATTGTTTTCTTCCTACGACAAAAATATACCGGGCCTTACAACAGTAACAAGGCAATATTTTACATTTTTAAAAAATCTTCAAACCTTATTTCATCACACAAACTCTCATTTTTGAAGCCGAACTTTTGATTACCCAATGACAGCTCTGTGCGTGCCTGCGGTAGATATGCACACCAAAACCATACTGCACTTCAAAAACTCAATTGCAAACTCCAAAAATCCAGCCACCATGTATGGAAATTTAAGAATAATTTGCATTTTGTTTTTGTGTTCCAAATTCTTTATTTTTATTAATCGAAAAGCCAAACAATACGTCCTAGGACAAGAAAATTCGGAAATAAGCGCAAAAAATAATTTGGTCTTGTGACGGACTTTGTTTGGTTAGTTTACATATTGTTTGTGTACCTTGTTTATTTTCACCTTTTAAGGCTCGAGTGGGATAGCATGGCTCAACTTTGCGAATATCCGCATAATGTCGTTGGTGAAAACCCCTCTGTTCTTATTTTCCTTATTTTCCAGTACGGAATCAGAGAACTCAAAATGGCGTCGATTCGTTTGTTGTAGCAACTTTCTTGAAAATCGTTTAACAATATTAGGGAGTTTGGTCCAGGATAAGGTATCTCATACATCCTATCTTCTCGCTGAAATTTCAATTTCAAAATTAAGATGGTTAAACTAACATTTTTAACTTGTTCAGGTAATGTTTCGGATTAATCATCGTATTCTACTAGAGGTTTCGATAGATGAGCTGGAGAGGTGAGTTCTGCAAAATATAGTAACTTGTAGAAGCCATTTAGGTTAGGTTAGATTTAGTTTAACCTAACCAAACTCTCTACATTGATGACTTTGATTTGTCATTTTTAGAAAGATGGTAATTCCAGTGGTAGCGAAAGTCTACTACGAGGTTGACGACCAGCCTCAGGTCCCGGCAAAAACGCCAATTTGGAAAAGATTTTTAAATAAAAAACAGGAGGTGTTTAGCTTCAACAGACGTTTGACCGACTTCCGTCAAAGTCCTTGGATAGAAATCTAACGGAGTCAGATTCCGTAATTTTTAAAAGAAACCAACTGTTATTTCTCACACTTATGTTAAATAAAAATCAAATAATTTGTTTTTTAAATAAAATTGTTTTAAAATTTGATAGCCCAAATCCAATTCATTCAACGAACTTAACATATATATGAAATCCCCTAGCAAGTCCATTGAATTCAAGAAAAAATTGAGGACAAATTGTTTGTCCTGATAAGGTTTGACCATAGTAAATCACTGTATTTCTAGCTGTGCGTGCGTGCGTGCATGCGTGCGTAACAGTACAAAGCACATGGCATTGGTAACTTAAGACTAAAAAACAGACACTGAACTATAGGCATAAATTGCAACCAAAATCGATTTAATAAGATTTTGCGGCTCATTAGTGGGTCGTCAAAAACAGGTGGAATTTTCAAAGGGTCACCGGGGTATTGAAAACATGATAACTTTTCGATTCAAGCAAAACTAGTGAAAACTAGCAAGCAAACTGATTTTTCGATATTGGGGGTTATTTGCTAGATCATAGAATGAGAATCAAGGGTCACCAGGGTTATTGGGAAAATCATAACTTTTGGTATTATGGAAAACCAGGAAAATTTACCAACAAATGATTTTCGGTTTTTGGGGGTCACTTAGGGGTTAAAATCAAGGGGAAGGCTAAGGCCTCCATCTTCGAACGTGACCTCAGTCTGGACCCCTAGAACATACTTCCGAAAACAGATTTTACAAAAACTCAATCCGTTGGTGAGTTACGCAAACGAGCAGACAGACAGACTGTTCCCATACAGCTAGTACGCTACTTAATAAACTGTGGCAAACGCACGTAACGTAAGTAGCGTATTGAACTAATGCAAATAAACTTCACGAATAAAAACCTGAAAACGCCAATTTTTGGGTCTTGGAGGTCAGTTAGGAGGTCATCGCACTTCGGGAAAAGAATCAGGAGTCACCTCCGAAATTAGTAGAAACCCTAAAAAATCCAGGTTTTGGGGTCATAGGGGATCATGGCAATGACGGAGAAAAAGTCATGGGTCGCCTGAGTGATTGGTACGGTCATAACGTGCATTTTACCCAAATTTGCGAAAACCCAATTTTTCGGTTTTGGGGGTAGTTTAGAGGGTAAATTAGCGGGTCATGGCACAGGGATCGGGGTCACCTGGCTCATTGAGACCATAATATGATACTTTTTCATTTACGACAAAACGAGCAAGACACCGAAAAAAAACGACTTTTTGAATATGGGCTCATATTGGGAGTAATTTTTTTCAGTTTTGGTGGTCAATTTCGAACTCCAAATGAGGGGAAAGGGTCAGACCCCCATGACCCATCTTCGAACTTGACCTCACCCATGACCTTTATTTCTAAAAATATTTAGAGGTCTGCACTTTTCACTTCCGATACTTGAACTAATAATGAACCAAGACAAGATTCACAGCTTTGTTTTAGTTACCAATATTCTAATTAGTCATTGAATCAAAAAGGAAAATAGTGTTTTATCTACTTTAAATATAATATTACTCTATAAATAAAAGAGGAAGAGTGTGTTAGAATAGCAGGGTAGTGGAGTGTGGTGGGTGGTCACACAAAAGCGAATTGCCAAATCTTTTGTTATAAATCTTTAATTTTTGATAACAAAAAACCTATTATTTTAGGACGGGCGTGTTTGGTTAGTTTAAATTAGTATTAGAAGCGAAATACGAATTTCCTTTTCTAAAATATTCTCGTAAAAGAAACGGAACTGAAGAATTTCAGTAATCGTACAAAAAACCGTTTAAAATTGTTTTAGCAGTATCTCACATGTCGACATGTCCTAACATTGTGTTTAAAAATCTGCTTTTTATTTCCATTTGCTCGAAGCGGAGAAAGTCTTTAGGAGTAAATTAATCTTTCAGTTTCCACTGTGCTGTGGAGAAAATCTCTGTTCCATGCATTTGGTGATGATCCATCAATCTGGAAGGCTCAATTATCCGAAACCCTTACTTAGTCAACCTTGAGTCGACGAGTGACACTAGGAAATGACCAGACGTCAAAGGCCATTCACCTCAAAAACCAAGGTCAATAAATTAAACATTCAGTTCATCTGTATCTATTACATAGCCAAAGGCTAAAGTATTAACTATAGTTTTGCCTTTTAACTATTCTAATTACAATTTAGAACAATTTTTCAGTTTTTAAGGTTATTATTCTTGTACCAAACCGTGCATTTTTATACCTAAAACGGTTTACCTTTTACATTTCAAACTTGAGAATCTTATCAAACGTACTTACACAAATTGAACAATATTAACTAGAACAAAATTAAACATATTTCAAAAGTTGATTTAGAACACAAAATTCACAACTTTGAATCCTCCTGCCCTTATGGCTTTGTTTACTTTCTATATAACATACCGAAATTGCGCCAAACGAGCATTGATTTCTTCGTAGTAAATTCGAGAGAAATTCGTTACATTTAGTGAAGTAAAGATTAATTTGGAGGATGAAACGTGTAGGGATGATGGATGGAGTAATCTGAAGATGCGTGGGGGGACATAAATGTCTTTGACGGACATCAAGGACAAAGTTGTCTTTGGACAAAGGATTCTAGATTCTAGATCTAGATTCTAGGATGTCTAGATTACTTGTGTAATCCCCCTCCAGAAATGAAGGAGATTTCCTACAGATTTCAGATGCCTACGCTCTGAAAAAAACAGTGTTTTCTCCCCCGTTGTCTTTACTTATTAAAAATTCCGTATCCCGAATTTCCACCATTTCAGAACTAATTTTATCTTACTTATTTCACATAGTAATTACATTTAATTAACCACAATTAAAAGTTAATTTTTGTAATTATTTTGATATTTTTTTTTATATTTTGACCCATCATGAACTATTTGCTGCAATCTGCATCATTCCTGCAAAATATACCTGTCATAAATATTTGCTGATGAAGTCATCTCCCAAAACTTTATTCGGCGTTTAATTCTTTCAAACGAATATTTTTTAAATCACTTTTAGAGATTTCACTTTTAAACACTTTGAACTTTTTAATTTTGTGTTTAAGTGTTTAAGGTTAATGTTTTAAATTTTGAAAATGAAAATTCCCTTGCTGCGATCCCGTTTTTCTTTTTTTTTAATTTCGATGCGGTAGGTCTACTTCGGCAGGCGGGGAGCCTATATACGGAAATTTTGAAAAATTAGGGCTGAAATGATGCTATTGATAACAGAAAATTACTCCACTTGGACTGACAGATGACGAAGGAGAGGGGCGTGGCCTCGATAATTTAAAACAGAACTACATCTCAAGCGTGTTTATTTTCAAAACAAATTATTCTAAACAACAACAAAATATCACAACTCAAAATTCAGGACGCGTTTGTTGTTTGTTCTGAAAAACAAATTTGAAACGCTTTGTATGAACACAGAGGAAGATGCTTCCCATTCCCTTCACAAACTAGTACGAAGCCAAATTTTAAAAAAAAACAAGTTTAGAAAAGTCATTTTAAAAAAAATTGATTCATGCTCGGCAACGCCTGGTTTGTCTTCCACATCGTCATAGCCCCTTTTTAAATGATAAACAAATTGTCAATAAAGACTTTTTAAAAATTTAGATTTTATTCAGATTTTTTTTTGTAGTGTGACAATACTTTTGAAATCCAAAATGAAGTGAAAATTAGGATTGTACGCCAAAAGGAAAGTTATGATACAATAGCCACACTATACGACGAATTGCAGCTTTTAATGTGTAAACGTCCCACAAATTGTTGATCCAGCAAATCAGGGGAGCCCTTAATTAAATTAAAATTGTAAATGGAATTAATTTTAAAGTACAAAACCCTTAATGGGTCAATTTTACAAGGCTTATTAAATCTAGAATAATTTATGAACATTTTTTACTGAAAACAAACGTTTTTTTGAAATTTGTTGTTTTGTTTTTGTTTTGTTTTTCAAGTAATAACATGATTCATTCGTTTTTAGTTAGATTTTGCAGGTTTTTTTCCTTTCAGTTTTTTTCCGATCAACGAACTGTGGAAGTTAATGGTCATTAATCAAGGAGTAATTAATCCTCTTTTGAAGCACTTTGACTTTCCGGGTGACTCAAATGGTGTCACATAAGGTGACTCAAACTCTTATGTGGTGAAGTACTTTTCTCAAAAATTCTCCTACGCGGATTTTACTTTTGAACAAAAGAATTTTTTTATTTTGAACAAAAGTTTTTGAAACGAATGGGCGGATTATTGAGAAACCAGCTCCTGATTCATGCAAAAATAACAAAAGACAAGCTCAAAAAATGTTTCACAAGGACTCCTACCTAAACAGTAATTAATCAAAATTTAGCCTTGTAATTAAGGCGTATTTGAATTCCCAATGCATTCCTGACGATCATTTGCGTATGATGTAATCGAGAAAATTTTTTCAATTTAATATAAAAATGATAAATTAAATGATAAAAAAACGTTGTAGAAAAAACGAAGAAAAATTTTGTTGGAAAAAATATTTGTAGAAAAGTAAAATAATTGCGTAGAAAAGGAAGTAGAAACGAAAAATAATTTTTCAGAAAAAAAAAAGAATTTTGCAGGAAACTGTAGAAAGAATTACTTTTACACGATTTTTTTCATAAACAACACGAATGTTGTTAGAAATTTTTGTCACAACACAAGACGAAAAAGCTTTAGACTTCGTAGAGTTTTCACAGTGAAATTTACAAAATTTATTTGAACGGCTCTTCAAGTCAACAACAAAAAATTTTGAATTAATTCTTTTGAAATATTTGGATTATTTCAGCTGCTCAAATTTTAGTTAGTGTTGTTAAAGATTTCTGTTTAATTTTTTTTTAATTTTTAACATCATCTGTAGATGCATTTTTTTTTAATTTAAAACATTTTTGTTTCATTCTCAATTTAGAACAGTGTGAGACATCTATACTCTTCTCAACGAACTGCAGCCTGCAGTGCTACAGTACTAAAAGGACGCTTTCTCTTACGGAGACGAAACAATTTAAAAATTTAAATTTTACAGTAATTAATCTCTCAGTTCCCGATGCTAAGAAAATGTCTGTTCCACGCATTTGGTGATGATACATAATTTTGGAAGGCTTTTTTATCGGTATCCTTGAACACGTCTGCCAACCTTGTGTCTACCACTGACACTGATCAGAGGGTCATTCACCTCACTTGCTAAGATCAAGGTCAACGACCAACGAGCCCATTTCATTTGCATTCGCTACGTAGCAAAAGTTACTAAAGTGTTGACTTTAATTTTGCCTTTTAACGTTACTAGCAAACTCCGTTTCACAATTTAGAAAAACGAAGAATTGAAATTATAAGAAGTTTTTGTTTTAGGATTTGATTGGTTGAAAGTTATAATTAATTTAATAGAAATAAATACTATTATAAAATAGTATGAAATATTGACTATTTTAAACCATACTATGTTTTCTCACGTAATTTTTATTTTATCAAATTTAAAAATCTAATTTAAAAAAATCGGTAAGTCTTAAATTTCAGTAGGTCTTTCTTCGGCAGGTGGGAAGCCTAAATACGGAAAATTGAACAATTATGGCTGAGATGATGCTATTAATAAGACAAAAATACTCCAGTTGGACTGACATATGATGAAGGAGAGGGGCGTGGCCTCGATAATTAAAAAACAAAATCCTATTCACAAATTTTTCTTTAATAATTATTCTTAACAACAATAAATACAAAACACAATTAAAATTCAGAATACATTGCTGTTTATTCTGAAAAATCAACACGCTTTGTATGGATACACAATGTCACAAGTTTCACATTTTCTTACAAACCAGTAGAAGCCTACGGGATTCACGCATTGCAAAGCCCGTTAATTTTCTCAATTTTTAACAAAATTTAGCAGAGATGTACCCTAGCCCCGATATCCCTAGCCAATATCTTTTAAGTAATTAAAACCCAATTCTGAATGACGATATTTTTTAAATGCAAATGTTATTAAAAATTTGGTTTTGTTCCAATTTAACTATTTTAGCTTTTTCCTTAAAAGTATAGTTCAAATTCTTGACATTGACTGTGTTGTACGCCATAAAGTAGTTTATGGCACAACTGCTACGCGACACGATTAATTTGTAGATTGATCTTCGGAAACCTTTCGAAAAGTACTATTTTGCGTTTGAACTAATTGATTTGATACACAGCTCTCAGTCATAAGAGCCCTTAAGTGCAATTTTTACTTTAAGTGCAAATGAAAATTAACTTTAAAATAGGACCTGATTGTTGAAGTTTAAACTGAACAATGCCCATTAATCAACGTGTAATTAATCTGTTTTGAAGAACTTTGACATCCCGGATGACCCAAAGTGGTTAAGCACCTTCTTAAGATTTCTCCTACGCAGATTTTACTTTTGAACAAAGGAAGTTTAGAAAAATAATAGGGCGGATTGTTAAGAAACCAACTTCTGATTCATACAAAAACTACAAAAACCTGAACAATCTAGGTAGGCTGCAATTAATCAAAACCTAACCTTGTAATTAAGGAGGATTCAAATTCCTAAAGCATTTCTCAGGATCGTAAGGGATGATGTAATCAAGATTTTAAAAACGCACAATTATAACGTGTTTTATTATATTTAAAAAAAACATTTGAAGCAAAATGCCTAATTTTTATTTTTAGAAAACTTACAGCGCAAGGACCGAAATCTTTTAAAAAAACATTTGATGCACAACGCCTTATTTTCATTATTAGAAAACTTACAGCGCAAGGACCCAACAGTGTTTAGGGAATCCTAAAGACTGCACTCATTTGCATAGAGTCACCTGCGGATATCAAGCGAAAGCTACGGCCGTACCTCACGTCAGGTTGGTGTCCTCAGCCTTTGTGCTTTTGGCCCGTAAAACAGCGGAATGTTGCGGATAGTCTGTTGATTCCGCTTGATGACAACATCTATGCTAATGAGCTCCTTACCATATCCCTACCATCCCTTTCATGTTGATCATCCGCTCTCCGGGAATGTCAAATAACGCTCCTTTTCCTTACAGCGCAAGGACCGAAATATTTTATGAACGACTTTTATGTGCATAATTCTATGCTAATCAAAAGCTTCGTCAGTTTTTCCTCAAAAAAATACTTTATATTTTATTGTTGTTGTTTTTAATTTATAGCTTAGCATTTTTGAGGAGTTTCATTTGTTCCGTTTTGTAATTTGTGTTCAATTGTGCATTTAGAACAGAGTGAGCCTTCTAGCCTATGTTTGAAGTACTATAGCCTTTGTTCTACTAAAAGACAATATCTCTTATGCTGACAAAAAAATTGGAAAATGAACCAAACCAAATTTCTAAAAACGTGTCTTCAATTATAAACATCTCAACAATCCGCTAGCCTTAAAAATAACCAATGCTATGAAATAATTTGTTTAATTTCTCTTTGTAACAATGCTTCCAAACAAAACTTTTCTTCACTATTTTACCTTCCAAACTTGGTTTGTCAAATTCCATAACTGAAAATGGTATCATGAGTTTTGAAGTATTAAAAAAAAGTGTGTAAGTATTTTATTATCGCACACTGTCTCCAAACACAATATGGTTTTGCAAAGATAAAGCAAATTATAAGTTACTTTTAGAACTTGGATGTTAAAATTACGATGTCCGTAGTATTTGCTGTAAAATGTAAAAATGCATTACAAGAAAAAAAATTCCGGGGCATATCTTACTAGAGCTTGTTGAACATTGTCATCGTCAAGTCTTTCAACGAAATTTGTTTAATATATAACGTTTACTATGCACAAGGAAATGTATGAAATGTACGAAATTGGTGGAATTATTAGTTGATTAGATATAAAAGCAATATTTTCTATCCACACACCAACCACCTTCGATAAAATGGTTATCAATTACTTTTGCGACATCCTTAACCCAACCACCCAAAGCAACACTTAGCAAATGGTGTAACAGCCACAGTCTAGTTTTCGTCTATTGAATTAAGCAAAAAAATTTACATGTCACTCCAAACTAATGACAGTCATTATTAATCACACTGTATATTACGTGATCCCCAGTTGACATTGTATCGTTACTCCTTCATATATTTCTATGCAAACAGCAAAGTGCAAGTAATATATAAAGTAGAGCTATAATAGAGCTTACATTTAGGTGCCTCATTCATCGCAAACTGAGAATTCCAAGTTTCCAGTTATTTTTTGACAAATTCTCATTTGCGGTCGATATTAGCCTAATAGATTGTTGCGTCGTAAGCATAAGTTTAGGTTAAAACGCCATCTGCCGCCTCCATTGAATCTTTGGTTCAGTGGAGACGGA
>JAQFYP010003635.1:0-10651 GCA_034694865.1 Bilobella braunerae
ACTTCGCACATTTCCTCACGCAGTCGCGAGGATTGGCGGTCAGCGCCGCGGTCAAAGTCAGCGGATTAGGAAAGTTCCACTGCTACGCTCAGTTTCCCCCCATTGTCCACTTATCGTCACTCACCGTGCCACGAGCCACGAGTACGTCGCATTTATTTGGCAGACGAGTGTGTCTGCCAAGTCACTTTACGTCCAGCAGCCTTGCTGCACACCACTCAGGTTCTGAGGAATTTCTTTTGTATTTTTTTGTCTCCTTAAACAATTACCAATTGTTCATTGTCGTGTTCAGCGCAGCGTACACATTATTGTTGAGAGCATTGCGTCTCCTGGTTAGAGAGGTTAGTCCCGGCACCTAAGTGAGGGAGTTTAGTAGAGACTGGGCTGGCAATGTTAGGTCACGCAGCGCTTCAAGCCTCACCAAGCCTTCAATACATGATGCTTTAATATCGGAGCATAGACTCACCAATACAGGAGGCTAACCAATAAGTTAATTAAGGGGTAAGGGGCTTTTAATTATGGGTATGTAGGATAAGGGTTAGGTAAAGTAATGAGTAAATTGTGAAATAATAACATTAGATAAAAATACAATGTATAATTTAGTTTGAGATACTCATTATCGTTATGCACATCCGGCCGACATAATTCTTTCGTCTTAGAAATTATCTTCCATGCACGACGCAGGAAGTACCCTGCGCCGTGAATGGAAGTACTTAATGCTAGAAAAGATTTTAAAGAACTTCTCTTGTATAAGTTAAGAAAAACAAAAATTCTAAGACCAAATTCTAAACTCATTAGTACTGAAGTTAAGTTCAATAGTTTAATAAAAACCAAGCAGAGTTCTTGAATATCGGATTTTGGATTAACTACACCACGGAATGTGAGTTTTTTTATTGTTGAGAAAGGATCGAGAGAAAGAGTGGTTTAGAGGTTTGGAAAACCTAAAGACGAAAGGATTTCAAGACACCATTGCCGTACGAAGGTCACCGTAGCCACGGCGGATCGCAGCGAACTACCACATCGAGAATCCGCAAAAGGTCATTACGGAATCGCCGGAAACATTCCACTTTCACCACCTTACCAAGGACACAACCGATGACCTGCACCAGTCGCAGTGCCCGAACCAGGATTCGAAAGTACGTGATCAGCCCACCGACAGCTCCACTTCTCCACTTCCAATCAACCACCTCCAATGTAAGATGTGTCACTTTTCTCATATAAGTTGGTACAATTCTCAAGTCATACTCGCAAAAATTTGTGATAGAAGAGATGCATTTCAGTTAAACCTAAGTCCCGTATCCCTACAATACTTTAGGGCCAAGTAGTGCGGACCGACACTTCCTTTCACTTTAAGCGATCATAACGTGCATGATTATAAGTTATTCTATGTAGTAGTTTTTAGTTTGTTTCAATGCCCTAAATAATTCATTGATGGGAAACTTCTGCTATTTTAAATTTGGAGGAGATATTTAAATTCATATGCTTGCAATTGCTTTTGGGAAAATAAGAAGTGTCTTTGTTTTTGATTTCTCGAGTTGAGGAAGAAAATTGATTTGTAACACAGAGTGATCTCATCTCTTTCCAAGCAGTCACGTCATTTTGTAAATTTGGCACATCTGATATTTCGCATTAGAGCCATAATTAGCACCCTTATGCGTGTTACATCTCTGTCTGATGTACCGATGCTAAACGCAGGGACATTAGGAAAGTAACAAGCAGTAACGTGAATAGACCAGAAGCGCTTTCCTTATTTCCCTTGTTGCCTAGTTTTATTAGTTTAAAAGATTGCAAAGTAAATGTGGCTGGAAAGTGAAAGCGAAAGAAATATTAAACAATTTGTGAGAGAGAGGGCGTCCGGTTAGAGTCTCTCTCTGTTACGCACTCTTCTAAAAAAACGACGCTCACTTTGAGTCGTTCAAATTGTGTTTGATGAAATGAAGTATATTTAAAATATATTTAGATTTAATAAATTTAAAACAAAATAGTATTTCTCATTATGCGTGAACCCCAAATATCTTCAACATTTTTTAATATTAAAATGTTGGGTCAGTGAATCATCGTTTGTGGCTTTTTTTTTTATAAAAATGTTTATATGTTATATATGTTTTTTATTAAAAATGTTTGTGTGCTGTTAGGCTTCTAGAAGTTTTTGGATACGAAACGATAAGTTCATTTCTTATTTAAATTTTAAATTACTGAGCTTGGGAACCACATTACGTATATATTGTAATAAATTAATGTAATTTTAAACTGAAAATTAGATACAATATGCTTTGCTTGACTCTTCTATAAATAATTTCTTACTGAATTTAAAAAGACATCATTAAACTTTTTACTATCATGTCACATTTTATTGAAAAAAGGAAAGGAGGAAGCGTCTTATGTAAAAAGCGCATGCGATGGGCAAAAGAAAAGTTGCACCTTTGCACTGTGTGCAAAGATAAATTAAAACAAGCTCTCATTGGGTTAGTTGCCAATCTGGTTTTAAATAAGTACAAATTCAAACAAAAAATACTGTTTCGTTCCATACATTATGAAACTTGCAGAAAATAATATATCGAAATTTTTTGAGTAGTGACTTTGATAAAATTTAACCCATTTTTTTGCAAAATAAATTTCAAATACGCACATAGTTAGATTAAAATTAATATCTTTTTTCCAAGTTTTTACCGCCTATTGTCGTTTGTAAAGCAAACATTCTAACCTTGGGTAAGGATTGAAATAAACCGTGGAAAAGCGCAATTTCCAAAAATGGTAAAAGTACCAACCAATGGTCCTGTCACTGTCAACAACTAAGCAATTATCGCCAGGCATGCAGCGACGCGCACAAGAATTCAAATAGAAGAGTTTTTCTGCGTCAGTGACTATTTGTTTTGCAAAATATCGAATATGATAAGTCTTATTAATGCTATTAAGTGTAATATAAGTAAAATCTTTATTATATAAGTAATAATAAATAAGTAAATAAGTTATTAAAATACATTTTAAGTTGAATTAATTTAAGCTTAGATACAGCAAATTTTAGTTTCTTGGCAATCATATTGTAGAGGGTCCGGAGTACTGCATTCATCTGGAAAAACGCAAGTCCCTGATTGATCAAGACATTTGGTCACAGCCATTGTTTCCAAATTTTCTAAAATTTCCAAACCTGATATTGTGTTGTTATAATAGAATATTTTAATTAAGGAAATAATTAATTGACACTAAAGTAGTTTACAAATATAGTTCTAATCAGTTTAAGACATTTAGCAGCTTATAAAGTAACTTAAACTTATAAGTGATTTTGTTTAAATGTAAATAAGTAAAAAATAAGATGAATGCAGCTTAAATTTCAAAATTTCCTGTTTGTTCCATAGTTATTGTTTTAAATGAGCTAAAACATGTTTTACACTGGTATTGTTTAGAAAATTGGTTAAGAACTGACCAGTGTTCAAGTCTGCGGCATTTGATGATTCGGTGTGGGAACCAAAGTAAACTTCGCCTTCTATAAAAAAAAATGTTTAGAATTGAAGCGTAAAAAGAACTTTCACATTGATTACCTTCTGCGAACGTTAGCGCAGTAACAAAAGCAACACAGAAAACGAGGAAAATTTTCATTACTTCAAAAATTTCTTCAAAGTCTCAAATGTATTTCTAGAAATTTGATCTAGCACTAAAACTTACTAAGCTGTTCCTTTTATATTTAGGACCTTGTATTCAGCAGTATTAATTCAATCAATCTGGACCCAATCTTTTTTCTAGGGTTTTTTCCATCTTACATTGCTGCAGAAATAAATTTTGCTTACAAACTATTTTAAAATCTTATTTAACCTCTCAGGTCATGTTGGCATTTGATAGATTATGGTCATTGGCCCAATTTTTTCGATTCATTTAAAATGTGCAATTATTTACATTTTATCCCTCCTTACTTATTTCAGTTTTATTTTACTTCAAAACTCCTTTGCTTATAATCTCAACTGCTGATAAAAAACGGTCTGCCAAATTCTGAATGCATCAACTAGAGAATGAAATCAGCATAAAATACTTATTATTATTTGTGTGTTAGTTACTTTATTATTTTTTGTTTATTATTGCCAGATAAAGGTTTGAATATATTTTCTTTTTAAATGTTTACTCGAAACACCGAGCCTTAAGGAAGATTTAATTTGAGCATACAATTCTTAATTTAAATAACGTTATTACAAACCATAAAGCAAATGACTCACAAAAGATGTTTACGAACACCGTATTGGGATGGTCATTAAATGTCAAATTTATGTGCAAACAGCATATGATCCTGATTTTTCATAAAGGGAAGCCGGGTAATTGTTCTGAGCGTCTGAGAAAATTGTACTAAAGCTCAGGAGAGAAATTTCAGCTGCTCATTTTAATGACATCATGTAGGTTGAAGGATCTCAATCGCTTTATTTGCCATAATCATTTTGTCATGTGCAGTGTAGTTTTGGAGAGAGCAAGCCATTATCTAGGCTGCATCTTGCCAATAATAGTCTAGGAAACAAAAATTTAGGCACACATATATTTAAGCAGAATATAAATGTATTCAGAAATTATCTTGGCAACTAAAATCTAAGCAAGACAATCACCTAGTCAGCACAAGTTTTAGAAACTTTATCGCTTTTCTAGTAGAAATCAGATTAGTTTTTTTTGATAAATTTCCTTAGGTTGAGATAAAGTGTTTTTAGTAAACACAGAAAGGACAGACCTTAGCAAATTTTGTAATCATTGAGTCCCACTTTTTTTTTTACCTTACTTTACAACAACTGTTCGTTTGTGAGAGAACGGTCGTGCCATCGTCCTCTATGATTTTGTTTTTGCTGCCTGGATGAATTGTCTTGCTTAACTTTTAGCTGCTGAGTTTATTGCAGCCTACGTTTTATTTTGCAAAAAAATTGTTTGCTTAGATTATTTTGTTGCCTAGTTTGTTATTACGAAAATTTGTGTTGAAAAAATAATTTAGCCTAGATTATGGAATGAAACTGTTTTGAAAAAATTAGGAACTTTTTTTTTTCGAAAACAAGTGATTTTATTACCACCATTTTAATTTCTAATTTCATTTCCTTTGTCAAAAATCACTTTCAAAAATGTACAACAATCCTTCCCATACGCTCTATCTTACCCTAAAAACTAGTTAACCCTAATCCTCGACCTTGACTTCAAACACTTGTATAATGTGGCGTGTTTATAATTTTTTTTTCGACTAGGAGCTGATATCTATTCAAACAACAATTTTGCTTCTTATGAATCTTTACGCCCACGTTAAAAACTCCTCAATGTAAGAACAGAAATTAAAATACAAAGTTTGATTAAGTTCGATCTGAAGTCAGCTAGCGCATCTTCACTCACAAACAATCATGTACTTTTTTATTCTACTCATCTAACTCAACAAAGCACGATTATTTCAGTGTACACTTCTAAGTTAGTTCACAGACTCTTAGAAGACAGGAGTCTCTGACTTACACATTTGACTTTACAGGGCTTTACCAGGGTCAAAGTCAAGATTTTCCTGTCTCACAGCCTTTCCATCAACTTTCATGGCATCCACCAAAAAGGCACGGTGGCAATTTGACGGAGGGCCAGGCCTTGCACAGCATAAAATTAGGCCCAATAAATCTAACGGAAGTGTCCAACCAAAATGGGGCCTTCATATAAGACTGGTTGCTAATATTGATTAATTTTGTTGCTTGTGCTTGTTGGGTTCATTGCACAATACTACACTATCCATGATATACAAATATTATTAAAAAATACGCTTTTTTAAATTTTCGGCTTCTATACACTGACCAAACTAGCCAACAAGCGAATATGATGCGGAAATTCCTGACTGCTAGCAATTGTACATTTTTTCTTTAAAATGTTCCAAAGATTTTTTTTTTTATAAAAACATACCTTGTACATACGCTCGTCGCTCCCGGTGACAAGTATTGGACGTAAGATCATACACAAATGGTTATTCCTTTGACAAATGTGTGCACCGAACGCGCAACAATAATTCCGTTTTGTTCTTTCTGTAAATTATGCGAGTGCGTTTTTGGCATTTTTTTTTTCAAATTGTATTGCGTTCACAAGTGTAAATCAGTTCTGGTGTGTTATTCCCGGCGAATATTCGGAACCGGCTGCAATTTGATACGTTGCAGTTTACAACCCATTATTTACAAATCAAGTAATCAAGGATTCGGATCAAGTGATTTTCTTGGCAGTACAAATCTTTATTTTATCTCTCACTTACAAGCACACGTGTTAAGTCATAAAACGAACCCCCATTTTTTATTTTTTCTCCATGGCCATAAATTTCGAAAGTTTGTCGACAAAACGAGTTTGAGATGGTTCCGGAAAACCTAATGGGAATTAGCACGTAATATTTGTAATTTTACGTGGTCCCCCTTTTTTAAAATCTCAAAAAGTAAATCGTGAACTTTCATTGTATTTGAATAAATTAGTCCAAGTGCGTGGTCATATATGGATATATGCATGTACACGTTCAAATTTCAGTGTTCACGATTCACTTTTTAAGATTTTTGAGATGGGGAACACTTATAATCACAAATATTACATATTAAATCCCATAAGGATTTTCAGAGCCGTTCGTTTCAAAATCGTTATTTCGATTAAATTTCAAAATTTATGGCCATGGAGAAAAAACAAAAATTGGGGATTACTTTTATGACTGGCGTTTACCAAGTTTCAGCTTAATCTGAAGAAATCGCGACGCGCGGTGTCCTTGTTAGTATCTACGTGTAAAAACATACCTTGTACATACGCTCCGTCGCTCCAAGTGACAAGTATCGGACGTAAGATCATACACAAATGGTTATTACTTTGACAAATGTGTCAAAGTAAAAGTGAAGTTAAAGTGAAGTAAAAGAACAAGTAAAGTAAAAGTAGAGTGTAAAACACCGCTTTTTATAAACACTATCAAGTTATGCAAAAATAATTTACGGAAAAACTTCATAAACTCTGACGAATTGTTTAATTTGATAAGCAAGCATCTTGCTTTCTACATCGCTCTTTTGAGACTACTGTGTCACAAAAACTTTGCATAAAAAGTCCGTGACTGAAGAAACAAAAAAAAAATTGAACCAAATTGTAACTTTGTGAAGGTCAACCTATTATGCAACTGAAATCCCTATGCATCCTCACGCCCACGCTCATCAAACTTAAGAAGAGAAACTAAAATAAACAGTTTAAGTTTACTCTTAAATCAGTTGACTCACCACTCACAAACAACCATGTACTTCTTAATTCTACTCTTCCAACTCATCAACGTACGATTCTTTCAATCAACACTTCCAAGTACAGAGGCCTTCAGAAGTCAGGAGACCCTAACTTATACACTAGTCTTCAAAAATGCCCTTCTTGCACCCGACGGATTTCCACAGATGGGCATCACTGTCAACGATGTTTTTCCAGGGCCTACACTCAGAGTGCCTCAAGGGGCCTTTCTGAGAGTGAAAGTGAGGAATCTCCTGTCCCATGGTCTCGCCATCCACTTCCACGGCATCCACCAAAGGGGCACCGTGGCCTCTGACGGAGTTCCTGGCGTCACGCAGTATGAAATTAGGCCCAATGGTACGTACACCTATGTCATGGAAGTGACCCACCAGAGTGGGACCTTCATGTACCATGCCCACACAGGGCTAGACCAGAATTGGGCAATGGGAGCCCTTATAGTGGAGGATCCACCCGATGTAAGGGCCCTTGAGCCCTACAAATTTGACTACGAGGAAACTCTAATACTTTCACAGTGCTGGCATACTCCTATCTCAGAAATTGCTGCTGGAATTCTAGGCGACCCATTTGAAGACGTGCCCGATACAGTCAGTATTTTAATAAATGGACGATCGCATGGAAAATGGAATGCAAGTGCTTCTGCAGAGATGCTAAACGCTTCGGCGCATGCGCATATACCAAATACAGAGAGTGAAGGCTTCACTATCATAACAGTGAAACCCGGTAAAAGGTACCGATTCCGCATCATTTCTCTAGCAGTGGACTCAATGCTGAGTTGGGCAGTGGAGAATCATACTAATTTAGAAGTGATAGAAATGGACGGCATTTTGACAGAGCCTGTCAAAACGGACCACTTGGAGATCAACACTGCCCAACGCTACTCTGCACTGATTACCATGGATCAACCTGTCGAGAATTATTGGATTCGGACAGAGATGCTTCCGGGGCCGGGTCCGAATAACGGTCGTGCAATTCTGCACTACGAGAATGCACCGGATCCAGGGACAATGAGGAAGAAACTTTTTGACAGACTTACAGAAGAAGCTGAGTTGGGCACTTGGATCCTGGACAAGTTATACCCGGCTCAGGTACCCGGGGAATCCGCCCTCTACCCAGTACCCACCACTGTTGACAAGGAGTTTGTTATCAAGTCACATCAAGTCAATGTGGGAGGGCGTACACAATTCACTATAAATGAGCAACTATTCAAGGAATTCTACCCTCCCTTGCTCCACCAAATTCGACACGGGTTGGACTACAGGACACTCGACCAAGGGCAACACATTTATGAAATCCTGGAAGGAGAGTCAATACAGATTGTCTTTGTCAATGGGATGAGTGACGATGGGGAGTGTGAGCAGCATCCTTGGCACATGCATGGCCACGCCTTCCATGTCGTGGGTCAGGGGCCGGATGATTATGACCCTGCCATGGCCAAGGGACAAATCGAAGACAATGTCCAGAAAAACCAGAACCAGTTCCGGGACGTGGTGACCCTTTTCCCGGCTCAAGAGCACGAAAGTAATGTAAGTGGTACGGCGTGTGGGTGGGTGGCGATTCGCTTTGTGGCGCAAAACCCTGGCCTCTGGATAGTCCATTGTCATTTGACGGCGCACATGCTCATGGGCAAATTGTTTGTGCTCTACGAACATTCACAGAACGATCCAAATTTCAACGAAATCACGTAGTCAAATCAAAGAAAAATGGTTATATGTATTACAGTCACATTCCGAATAGAAATTTAACACAAACTTTGATTAACATATCATTTAAAATAATTTCGTAAAACGTACTGTATTAAAATTGGATCGTAGGTATAATAATCGTGTAATCTAGAAGCAAAGGGTTACAATTTTATGGGTTTCTATTTCAAAATTCAATTCAATCAAATAGCGTTATAAATCTGAGTTACATAGTGCCAATAGGACTGAACTATTTCTTGTTTACACAAACTGTTTTTCCAGTATTGCTATGTTATTTTGATGTATTACCATTGAGTCTCAAATAAAACCAGTTCTAAACAGAACCGAAATGATCGGAGTTTAACTTAGGACTTTATACTATCATATATGGAATAGGTTAAATATATGTGAAATCAAAAGTGCATACACTAGACTCATCCACAAAAAGGAAGTGAAGCAGTAGTTTTTCAAAAGTTATTCGTATCGGGAACTTTTATTTGTAATTTTACTGTTACTAGAGCATACTATGTGTTTCCAAATTAAGTAAAATAATACTCCATTCTAATTCAGTTGCTAATCCGTTTTTGAAATTAATGAAATTAACCCGTGACCTAAACCTTATCCTGTAAAGTCACGCATAAATACTTGAAACATTGTTGTTTGCAACTATATCATTTTGAAAACACTTCTAGGAATTGTCGCATGACAGTATATGACAAGTATATCAACTGATCAATTAAAACCTGTCAAAACCAAAAAGAAGATAAAACTTTTGTTTTTAAATAGCTCCAACACGAGCCTAGGTAAAACATATCCTTGAGGCTGCTTAGCAGTTGTTGTGAATTAAAAAATGCCTTTGTTAGAAAGGGCGTCGATTTCTGTGACATTGGTCTTCTTGCTTCAAATTCTGGCTTGCTACGCAATCACACCACACTTCAACTTGACGTACGCCAACGGAGATCAACGCACCATTTATCAAAGCGAACCAGAGCTTTCTCAAGATGAAGTCACTCTCAATTGTAACAGAGGAATGTACGTGTCAAAGTTAAATCGTGCCAAACCAGCCCGTCAAAGATGATAGTTTTTTTTTTTGAATTTCTGGCTTCTTAGAGAGGGCTTACTTGGCTAGTGTTTAAGTTGATTCAATACTTTGGAACATTTTTCAATTAGGGAAAATACCTTGACTATATAATAACAATATCGGGCCATATCTAACCAAAATATAGCGATATTTATAATAACATTTTCAAATAACCATAACATAAGAAAGTTGGCTAAGTTTGTGAAAATTTTGACGAAATGTAAAAGTATGACTTAACATTAATCTTTTTTACCTAAATTCCATATGAATCGCATGAACCTATGAATCTAGCGGTTTGAATTTATATCTATTTATAGCAATAGCCAAGTAATTTAAACGATGAATTTTAGTTTTAATGTCCATATCCTCCTGTCTTTGGACTAACTTGTTTGGCTAGTTTTAAAAACCAATTTCAACTTCCAATAGCAAAGAGCATTTTTCACCCCCTTTGTTGTACGGTAAAAGTTAAAATAATTGTAATTTTGAATGCACTTATACGTAAGCTTACTTGCAGTTTATAGGTGTAAACGCTAAGCATGCACGCACAAATCCCATTTTGTGGTTAAAGAAAAGAAAAATGAATTCACGGAGATTATTATAGTGATTGCCTTGTGTTTCCCAATTACTCATTTTGTTCTGTATACAACTATCGTTCTATATGTTG
>JAQFYP010003636.1:0-10650 GCA_034694865.1 Bilobella braunerae
ACCTACGCAACAATACGCAACCGGCAAAACGCATTGAAGCGTCGCTTTTGGAAGTCTCGTGCACCGATTACAATTCATGTTGGCGCTCATTTCAAACTCAACTCAAACACTTATATTCTTACCATAGTTGGCGATATCATTTTAAAAAACGTTCTCAACTTGCTTATTGGATTCTAATTAATTGCATAATTTGACATGGCAAAATATCAATGTCAAATGATATTAGCAAAGTTAAACCAGCCCGTGCCGAGACATGGGGTTTTTAACTTAGCTTGACTTGCCTTCTCGACCCACGACGGGTTGTTATGCTAGTCGGAGTCACACTTACATTTAATAGCAAAGGTGGGCTGATATTCACCATTCTTGCTTCCCTCTTTCATTTATTATGAAAAAAACGGAACATTTTTTTAAATAAATAAAAAACCTCCAAATCTAAGGCGGATGGTATAATTATGCCGCTGATCATAATTAAGCCCTTTTGTATTATTCCTGCAGGTAAAATTACTCAACTATGCACCAGTAAACGATAATTGCTTCAAGTAACTTAAAGCCTGTAATACTCATTAACATAATATATTTAATAAGAACTTAAGAATAACTTGCTAGATTAACTTGATTTGCAACCGTGTTGATTGCTGATTTGACAAATGATTGAAGGCTTTTTGCATTCACCCATGTAAAGCTTTCATTGTAGATCCAGCTAAATGCAAAAGTTGCTAGATTTGGAAGGTATATTTTATTTTGTAAGTGGTGGGGAATTGTCTCCACTTCCAACTGACGTCTCTCAGCGAAAGTGTGCTTAATTGTGTGCAAGCGTCTAGGAGTTCTACTAGTTGGCTACGAGCAACAGAATCAAATTGCAGTGGAAGTGTTAGTATTAAACAGCTTTGAGTCGACGTAGGACGCTAACTACGAAGATTTCCTTGTACAATATAATTAATGCCAGATGAATACACCTGCACAAAAAATAAAACCACAAAAATATCATTTTCCTGATGGGTCCTAAAAGATAAATTGACACTTGTCTTGAACGGTTATCATTACAAGTGGCTTCATCAGTTGCAACAAAACCACAGATGATGATTATTTATTTTATTGACGATTGGTAAAGCCTTATTCAACTCGAACGAAGATTCTTTGAGTTACATGTCTGATTATTAGAATTTGATTGAAGATTTTTAGGTTAAGATGTACTCCTCTGTAAACTGTGTATAGACGTTAGGCATTTTCGTTTGTTAAAACTTTAGAATTTTGTAAATTGTCTGTATATTTAGAAAATAGGTTACAAGTAATTAAAAGCGCAGCAAACATTTAAAATCACTAATTATCAGCTAACAAGAATAAGAAGAACAATATTTCAAATCGTTCGCTGATTTCTAAATGAAAGTCTTCGTGTGATAATAGTTTTAATAAATACTCACAAAGTAATCCTGACTTACAGCACTTTAGTCAAATTTTGGTCAAAACATAGCCTTACACAAATTTTGTCTGTTGCATACCGTCTTTAATGTTTCAGCGTTCTTCGCCCTCTTAATGTAAGAGGCGTGGTGGGTAGCCCTACCTTTTGGTCAAGTGGTTCATGAGATTCGTTGATTTTCCTAGAAAACAGAAAATAATTTGTTTATTTTTTAAAATTTTAAAATTGTCATAATTTAATTAAACTCATTTTAGTGTATTTGAATTTATTGTGATTTACAGACGTTTAGTTTGAACCCTATCTGTCACGGCATTTAAACTGTATAAAGTTGCTTGCACGGTTCTTCTGTATTCAGCAGCTTCTTCGAAGAGTAATACGGACTTGGCTTCAGCAGCCATTTTTCTTCTTCCGCCATCTTCTGCATTGTCCCCAAGGCCACGATTCGCTGTAGCAATGTCTTGACGCTTGTTTCCGCATTATTAACTCGTGTAGTCGCGGTTTATGCCCGCTCTTCAGAACTGTAAAATCGAGTTTCAGCGTCAGTGGCGCGGCGTTCTGCAACAACGGCGCGTTCCTTGCTGCACAACGGCTGCACGTGTAAGGCTTGTATGCAGAATTGACACGGATTTCTGCCAACTTCGCCGATTGTGCAGCAATTGAAGCTTCAAGCTTACTGATTAACTCTAACTGCTTGAGCTTGCCTTCTGCTTTTTTAACCCTGATTTCTGCCTCAATCACTGACGTTTGAGAAATTGTAGCCCGCTGCTCTGTGGCAGCGGTTACCGCTGCCGAAACTCTTCAGTTTCGCTATACAATCCAGTTCACAACATAGAAACCGCTTGTCATTTAATTCAATGTCAATTTTTGTTGGAATAAGGTTCAATAAGTGAAAATTTTGTTCAGCGGAGGAATTTTTAAAATAGCGTGGAAGTTTTCATTTTTTTTCTTGCTCTTTGAAATTTGCCTATGGCTTAAACGGCATAATCCGTTTAAGTTAATTGTTATTTTTGACTAATTTACACTTTCGACCCAATTACTTGCTCGACCATTACTTTTGACCATTTATTTTTGACCATTTATCTAGCGACAGTGATCTGTTTTCAAAGTTTTGTAAAAAGCCAAAAAAAAAATTATTCGTTTATAATTTTTTCAGGTCATATCAGACACTTTTAAAATTCGGAGAAATTAGCCCTCTTAAAGTTCTATTGTCGCCGTCACAATAGGTACTAAAATAATAGATGCCTATTGAAATCAGTGATCGATAGTTAAATAAGTCCTCAACTATTAGTCAGTCCCTATTAAGCAAGAGCTAAAGGTGAAATTCAGCGATTCTATTTTAAACTAATGATAACAACTTGATTTCACCAAAAAAATGCCAATCAGTTTAATTTGTAATGAGTTGATAAGCAATGGAGTGGTTTATTTGTTTTGTTTGCATTAACTAATTTGTAATTCAAAATTAGTAGGGCCAATAATTTAGAATTCAAAGCAACAAGTTTGGGCACCTAGAGTATGTTAAAATTGCTGCTAACTTTTATTCACTAAAGATGTTTTACCCGATTTAATTTTCAAGTAATCTGTGCAAGTTATTATTAAATTTATAGATTTACAGGAATATAATCGCAGCGGAGCGTGTTGGGATTCATTTCGTAGCCAGTGTTGCAAACACATACTCCTTCTGAAGACGGAGTAGAATTCCAAGGGCAAATGCACGAAATTCCGCTGTAGTCAGGAATTCTTTCAGGGGGGCATGCGCAAGTATCTTGAATTCCAAAATTTTGCCCGTAGCATACGCATTCTCTCATATTGTAGTTATATACAGCTCCGTCAATACAGTCGCAGCTTTTTGAAGTCGTATTGTATCTAGCAAATCCTCTGGAGTCACATCCGCATCTAAAATTTTGTTCACATCGCCCTGTACTACACTCATCCTGAAATTGATGGTTGCATCGTTGGTTTATAGGGATTTTGCATTGACCGAACACTGCCGTTTCTTCAACAGAAGCTATTGGTACTGGTAGGGGTGGATTAGGCTTAAACTCAGTACCCCACGGGCACTCACAGACTTGTCGCTCAGGGTGACAAAATAATTGCCAATTTCCTTGGTTGCATTCTGCAGTGTTTAGGCAAGGGTCGCCGTGTCCCTTAAAACAGGGCCCTGGGAATCCAAACGACATACAAATACATACATTGTCAACGCATCCCAACCCTTGACTTATTGCACAATCAACTGGATCTTGGCATTCTCCGTTGAGTAAGCTTAGGCAGCGACCAGTATGAACCTCTTCCAGCTTATCTGCATCGCACTCGCAGATACCTTGCGTTCCAGTCGTAATATTGCAAAATGCACCTTCAATACAAGGATTCACAGAGTCACAGGTCCCTCCTGTTACCACAAACTTCTCGCTTTGTATAGTACAAGCGGAATTTGCAATACCAAGGAGGAGAATAATGAAAACTCTTTCAATTCTTTCTGGTAGTAGCATCTCTTGGTATTGTTCTAAAAACAAACTAGAAAATTACACATTAAGACTTTTTTGAAGTAGAAAATACACAGTACTATTAAAAAAATATTTTACCTTTGGAAGGAATTTTTTTTAATAGATTGGTCGGTAGCTTATAATACAAAATTCTGGAAGTGGTTTTATACAGTTTGAAATGAAGTGTTTTCTAGGTACTTAACCCATTACCTCAGATAATAAGTAATGGTAGAACGCACTGTATTTTTGATTTCCAAATACATACTCTTACAAAATTCCACGAATTCGTATTTTTGATGTGTTTCAAGTGAAAGATAAAGGACAATAGACTGATGCAAAGCAAGGACGCTTCACAAAATATTGCACCACGAGCTACTTCACAATTTGATGATTGACGTTTATAATCTTCAAAAAATTTGGATTTTTAATTCTGATCATATGACCTTTCACTTTTTAGTTTAGTCCAGAGAATCCTGAAATTCTACATAAATTGATTAAGTAAACTTGTAGTCGTTGAATGTTGTTTTTGCGACATGAAAATTAATTTGCTCTGAACATTTTCATATGATAAGTGACCTTCCATATTTTGCAATGAGAAAATTTAGTATATTTTTTTTAATTATGGATCTAGCATTCCGTGTTGATCTGAACATACTTCTTTATGTTCCTTTTTTTTCTAATTCTAACGTGTGTAAATTTGCCTTCTAAATTTTTCACACTATGTGATAGACAATTTTTTTTAAACATCTTAGTTATGTCTGAATCTGAAGTCTGAATCAGCACAAATTGAAAATAAATGATCTGTACTATTCTATTTTCACTTTGTTCTTGAATTCTCATTAATTACAAACTTAGTTGTTCATCCTCTTCTAAAGACTAAACAAAATAACTTTAGCAAGCTTTTCCATAATGCTTTACTAATCCAAAATTTAGTGTGTGCACATATTTGTAACTTGTAACGTGTGTTGGTTACGGCTTACGCTAAAGTCCAAATAAACGATATCATAACAGGCACAAAGCCTATGGAACCAAATACATACATACTTAGCTGCTATCCAATAATTTCCTATTGTATCTATAGATTTTAACTTTGGAATTGATTGAGTATAGTATAAGGATAAAATTGCCGTAGGTTTGAGCTTTTAATCAAATTTAGGCCTTGACAAAAACTTCAAGATCAAATTCTAATAAAATCGTTGTCCAACTGACTTTATTTTAGAGCCAGGTACGTTGAATATCGGAATAAGATGCAAAAAACAGTTTATGTTAAGATCGTGATATAATTTTTTGATAAAAGTATTTGGAAGCTTTTGATTATTAAAAGTTTTAATTACGTTGATTTGAACCGGTTGACCGCTTGAATGCTACTGAAATAGCCACATTTTGGCAATAAAAGTTTGGACCAATTTCTGTAAAGAACTATATTTATTGTAGATAATTCAGTACCTACATAATTAAGGTAGGCATTGTAAAGTAGATGAATTGGTGCCTTATAAGCTGATATGTTGTTGATCTGTAGAACAAACCAATTTATACTTAATCTTGCATTTACCTGCAAAGAAAATTTTCAGCAGTACAAAACTTGCTCAAAACTTTCTGTGATAGACTATTACAAAAATAAGTGCAAAAACCAGCAGTGTGATATCTGCACACTTTGGAACTTCAAAGTTTGTTTTTTGTCGTTGAAGTTTCATGTATTTTGTGTTTGGCTTAGTTTTTTCCATAATCTTTTAGGTCAGGAACAGGATCAGGTAACGTCGTTAGTCGGCTAACTCGTTAACTGTACATGCGCCATGTCCGTTGAATGACGCTTGCGCAGAAGATTTCTCTCTGTCTCCAAAGTGTGGACGAGATCCGACCCAAATGTTCATAAAGCTCATCTACGATTCACTGGTCGTGAAATGATTCGCCTTTTTTTTTAAAGAAGTCAATCACCAGAGCGTTCATAGTGTCACCGCACTGAATCATATCATCTGATGTAAAATTAAATACACATCTAAACATAAAAATTATGATATCTTAAATTAGCGTTACTAGTTCGCGTGTCTTTAGTTGGAAGATTAAATTATTTCAAATGTAACCTTTGTAGATGCTGATGTCGAAGATGGCTATTTTAAATTGATTAGGTTTCTCAATTTGCAATGGTGGCTCGAGAGAATTTAGCATATCTGAGAGTTGTTCGCATGGAATTCTGTCCGTTGCTTCCGGATTAAATTTAGCCCAAACTTCAAAGACCATGTCAATATCCTCGTCTCCCAAAGACTTCTTTGCTTCCTCTGCCACGAAAGTGTAATTTTCCAAAACAATAGCTATGAGCTTGTTCAAAACTATAACGGAAAAAACAATGACAATTAATTGTTTTCGATTTAATTTAAGTCAAGAAAATACTAAATTACCAGCAAAGTAGCTAATGGCCAGAAATGACACAACGTATGCAATTGCTAAGCCTGAACTCCAACAGCTCCCGTTTTTTCTGCAATCGTCAGATCCGCGTGTTAGTCCATCAAAGACCCCATCCCATTCTGCATTATTTTAATTGTTACCGTCGCCATTCATTGACGCTGATTATGTGAGATTATAGAATCAGTAGCATTAAACTCAGCCTCCATAATTGTACTAGTAAATTTACTAAAATAAATAAGTTGAGTAATATAAACAAATAACTAATATGACTATCGTAAATTTTAAATAGCTTTGATCATAACCTAGTAAATCCCTTCAAAACTTGTTTCGTTTGTGTAAATTATTCATCAATTTTATATCTAACTTTGTTCCCTAGAAGTCGGCACATATGTTACCAAAGTATTAAATGTGACGATGAAGCTCCACATAATTTCTGCGGAGTCCTCCCCACCCCCAAATTCTATTCCACCTCTCCACAACTTCATGGAATTAAAACATATTAAGTCATGACTATTGGCGTCAAAGATAAATTATTATAACACTTAATAAAATGACACTTTGCTTATATTGCCTTGCCTTCACTCTGGCCAAATTTATAGGGGTTTGCACTCAAATTCCCTCTTATATAATAGTACCATTGGTTTGTATATCCCTGTTGCACAAGCGAGATGTGACTATATTCATGGTTACAATTACCTTATAATTACATTACCAATTACCAAGGCTTGAGGCCCAAAGCCAAGATCCATTATCACTCTACCTAGTATGAGAAAGTTTCCGTGTGGCATTTGTTTTATAAAAAAAATGAACATTTCATGGATATATTATAAAAGCGCGCTGAAACTACTCTGTTGAAAAAAAATTAAGTTATCAAATTGGTATCGAGCCTCTAATATGATATTTACGGTAAAAATGGTATGTCATTAAATAGGTCCCGGGCCTCTAATATGAGATTTACGGTAAAAATGGAATGTCATTAAATAGGTGCCGGGCCTCTAATGAGATTGACGGTAAAAAAATGGTATGTCATTAAATAGGTGCCGGGAATCTAATATGAGATTCACGGTAAAAATGGAATGTCATTAAATTGGTGCCGGACCTTTAAAATTTGATTTACGGTAAAAATGGTATGTCAATAAATAGGTGCCGGGCCTCTAATGAGATTGACGGTAAAAAAATGGTATGTCATTAAATTGGTGCCGGGAATCTAATATGAGATTTACGGTACAAATGGAATGTCATTAAATAGGTGCCGGTCCTCTGAAATGAGATTTACGGTAAAAATGGTATGTCATTCATTAAACAGGTGCCGGGCCTCTAATATGTAATTTACTGTAAAAAAAAAGTATGTCACAATATAGGTGCTGGGCCCCTAGTGTGAGACTTACAGTAAAAATGGTATGTCATTAAATTGGTTCAGGACGTCTAATATGAAAACGGTTGTCGTTAAATTATTGTTCTATTTTGCTATTGTTCCAATAATTGATGTGGAAAAAATTTTCAAATAAATTTTAACCCTATTGTTTTAAGTATTGTCCTAAAAATCATCTAACTGTTATAATTATCAAGTTATATCACCGTTATAATGTTATAGCAGTAATAGATGCTAAATGCATTGAAGGTAGGTTTGTGAATTTCTTACATTGCATGTGTATTATTGCGTAGTTGAGGAATGAAAAAGAGCAAACTCAAGCTCAAGTTTACGGTAAAAAAATATGAAAAGGAAGAGAGAAAAATCTCGCTGCGTCGTAGGCAAAAACCTCTTTTTTGCTCCAAGCATCTCAGTTCCACATCCCATGGTGTGCTTTTGTCAAACTACTGTATGGGGCGGTAGAGTGCTATGAAATTTGAAATTATTGTAATTCGTCGTTTCAAGGCGTTGTTATTACCAAGACACATATGTTTCGACTTATTATGTGACAAATCCGGCTGTCGTTATGTGAGTTGTGCTGTGTTTTGTTTTTATTATTTTGCTTTAAACGATGAGTTTGGATGAAACTAGTGCTCACTAAAACCATGTTATAAATTTAGAGTACCGTAGTGGCAATATGGTGGAGTTGTAAATGTATGAAATACTTTGCCGCCACTATGGGAAATGCATGTTAACAAAATTCAAAAAGTGTATACTTAATATATTTTAAAGCAAAAATTCCCTCAGTAACGGCGAGTGAAAAGGGAAGAGCCCAACGCTGAATGCTACGTCCTACCGGCGTAATCACTTGTTGCGTTACGGCAGATCATTACCGTGATTCGCTTCTCAAGTGAGAAATGAAGGCATGTGATGGTTTGTGGTTTGTTTATATTGAAACCGCCCAGTCATTGTCTGTTTGATTGACGTTTTAATACAAAGACTCTTCCTTATATTAAAAGACAAATTTAATATGATGTCTTGGGAAGTAACAGCGTATTTCAACTCTCAAACAGATAACTCAAGTATCACTGTTTTCATGAGTAAAATAATGTTATTTATATTTATAGTACTGTAGTGGCAATATTGTGGAGTTGTAAATGTATGAAGTACTTTGCCGCCACTATGGGAAATATATGTTAACAAAATTCAAAAAATGTAAATTTAATAAATTACAAAAAATTAATTTCGAACGAAAATGGCGGCTTAAAATAACTTTTAATCCACGTCAAGTTTAGCTCATTCTTCGCAGCTTTCAAACAGTTATATGACAATGGCGCCAGTGTTGATGTCAGTTTGAGTTGCGATGTTTTTTACGTGCTTTGCGGAGACGTAAAGTTAGGTGGTTGGTGACTTAGTTTTAAAAGTGGAGCGTGTCAACACTCCATTTTTTCAACTTCTAAAATAGTTACTTTACCCAGTTATTAATTTTTTTAATTTTCGAATATAGTTACTTCACATAGTTTTTTTTTGGTTGAAGAATAGTTACTTCACCCGTTTTAGGTACTTAAAAAAACTCGAACAGGCAGACATTTGGCGATTTTATTACTCTGTTTTTCAACAGAGTAATGATATTTAATTAAGCCGAATTAAAACCTTTAGTAAACTTGTTTGTAAAATATGATGTAGATTGTCTGTTGAAATTAGTTTCTTATTTAATTATTTTTTTTCAACACTTCTATTTTTAGCAAGGTTGTAATACATTTTTAATTTTTATCCTAGTGCTACAACCCAACTCGTAATTCTCACTTGTGTCAACATTTGAATTATTTATTTACATGTCTCAAGTGAATAAGGTTTTAATATTAGTCAAACATATTTCCTTGACAATGGTAACATAAACAAAATGTAGTAAAGTAAAGGAATACAAAGATAACACAACATTTCTAAATGCGCGATATAGCATAACAGTCGTCACACTTTGATGTTCATTGAAATGAACAGTGTCTCATCAAACAAAGTCTTTTTCTTACATTCACTCATGTTATTTAGCATATACTTCGCCGAAGCTCATATTTTAGCTTATGATTCAAATATTGATAATTTCAACTTATATTTAGATCGCTATGAGAAGTGTTCAATTACAATATTTTTTGATCGTGGGAACGTATACATTTCAGCACCAAGTATTGCAATATCAACAAAGCACGTGGATACCAATTCCACAAAATTTTCAACATTTTTTGACAACAAAACTCTCAACAATTGGTCTCGCGGAGTTCACATCCAAGGTTCACGAACAAAAACCAATTTATGTCACGTCTATTTTTTTATATTATACAAAAATCCGATAGAAACTTACAAAATCATCAACTTTCCAACTGCTTTTGTAAATTTTATTGTTTTCACAAAAAATATAATGTGTAATAAGTTGTACTGGAATGAATCCAACCATAAAATACCGATGCTCATATTCATATTACAGAAAGCCAATATCTCTTTTCATGGTTTCAAGTATTCAATCACTAAAACAATGCATGCTAACTACTACATTCAAATAGGACCCGTTACTTTTGACATATCAATAGTGTCACCTATTATTTGCAATCTTTTAGCCAAAAGCCTGTGTACCAAAGATGAAACTGGTTTAGAATTTGAAAATATTTTCAAAAATTACGACATGACTGTAAATATTACAAAGTGCGGATCCCACTCAACCCATATTAACCTCACAGCAAGCTTTGTTGAGAGCTTACTCGGGCTTCCGGGCTACATTCATGACGTTTACATTGACGAATTCATGAAAAAGTTTCATCATAATTTTAATCAGAATGCAGTACACGTAAGTTATCTGCAAATGTTGGCAACGACGAAGAGTTGCATACGATATAATTCATCACAAGGCAACTGGAAGAAGTTGAAACACTTTATTTTAAATTCACTTGTAAGTAACTTTAAAACCTTCAACTCTTATGGCACTGGAGTTGTCCCATTCCGCCACG
>JAQFYP010003637.1:0-10648 GCA_034694865.1 Bilobella braunerae
GCTCTCACTTCACCATGTTCTTGCCGAATGCCCCGTGAATGATTCGGAAAGAGACAAATTTATCCTGGATACGTTTCCACCTTCCCACTCGGTGACCCTTGACTCAATGATTGAAGCGCTGTCTACTCGACTACTTGACCACAACACCTACAAGAAGTACCACTTGTTCGCCTCCGCCGCAATATCTAAATACATGACACGATTGACTCCTGCTGATTAATTTTACCCATCTTATACTTTTTAACAATTTTATTGACTAAACAATTACTCATAATTGAATTACGATTCTTTTATTCTTTTATTTTGTGTATTTACCATTGACTAAGCCTGTAAAATAGAGTTTAAACACTTTAACCTATTCTACTATACGATACTGATATTCAAACCAATGCATTATGTAAACATGTCGAATGAAACTAATTCATTCATTCAGTATAAATTCAACTATCACAACTTCACTGTTTTTAAATTTTGTTGGCACAATTTTACTATGGATCTATTTTCAATTAAAATTGACACGTCCACAACGGACGGAGTTATTAAAAAATTTTACTATATGTTGACAAAACTAATAAGCTAATAATTCAGCTAATAATAATTTTATAGGCTAAATTGAGGTCGCTGATCACGAATATGATAAATACAAAAGTTTAATTTTATTTTCATCTTTAACATTTTTTTAATTTTGCCTGGTTGCAAACTGAGTGATTGTAAACCTAACCCAAACCTAACCTAATATTTCACCTAAACTTCTAAATTAACATAATATATACCTAAACATAAATTTTAAACATACAACCTAGGTGATACCATAATCCTATCTTCCGATGAAATGCAACGACAAACCTAAACCTAAAACTTTAAAACTAAACCCAAAACCTAAATTTGAGCCTTATGCCAGAACCAAAATAACTAAACCTAACGCTTATACTTATATAGTTACGGAAACCTGACATCTATGTAACAACTTTACAAAAATATAGAGTCAAGAGATGGAAAAACCATGAACAACAATAAATTTTCATATAACTTTTTCATATTTCTTTTGCGGTGAATTTTTTTTTCATATTCGGGAATAGCGACCCAAATTATAAAATAATTATTAGTCAAATCGATTTTGCCTACTCGTAGCAAAATTTTGCAAAGTCGGCACCTCAACTTTTTAAAAAATTATTTATGAAAAACTTGGAGAAAATTTAAATTTTTGAAAAAAAAACATAAATTTTGGGAAAAGGTTAAAATTTTGACTAAATTACGTTAAATTTTTGAAAAAGTTTAAAAATTTTAAATAAAAAATAAAAATTTTGAGAAAAGAAAAAAATTTCAACTCCTAAAAATTATTTGAGGTGATGAGGTGCCAACTTCACGGTACTGAAAAAAAAAAGTGCCAACTTCACGGTGATGAATTGGTAACTTAACGCACCCACCAACTTCCAATCTTCGGAAGTTTAAAGTTAGGATCCCCAGAAAATTACAACTCGTCCTCCAAATGCAATTGTTCTGTCGCCACTATTTTGCAACTTTAGTCGAATTGGATATATCTATTTGTCTGAGCGTATTTCTCGGAACTATTTTGCCAGGGTTACCTTACCCCAAAAATTTTTGGGGTAAGGTAAGTTTTTGACAACCACATTTTTGTTTGAAGCTGATCCGGTCTTGACCTCTCCATTTTCATTCATGTTTCGAAAGGAAGAAATCACACTCCAGGAATTTTGCCTTCAGTTTCAATATGAATTGCACTACTGCAAATCCGGTCGCTGCTGAAGTCATTTAGTGAAATTTTTCCAATGTAGAAACGTTTCGGGTGGGATCATCATTTGTAGAGGATTTATCCATAGAAGTTTTTTTTATTAGCAGTTTTGCGTTACTCCCTGAAGGCCCTAAGCCCATGGAGCCGATATGACAATTTCAGTTTGTATCAGTTTTACAATAGAGTTTACAATAAAAAAATGACTATGAAACAGAGAAGAATATAAGATAAAATACAGTGCATATAAATTAGTAGGGCACAAGAATTTTGTTCTAAAAATAGGTTACAATGCTTGCTACATACAGTTAAATTCTAAATCCAACTAACATGCGAAATAAAACCAGTATGAAATTAGTTATGATTTTTGATTTTTGTTACACATTCGTTCAATTCATAAATGAGCTTTAAATCAGATTTGTTCTTAGTTTGCCTTGTTCAAAAGCTGTAATTCCTAAAAAATATTCTGTAACACTTTGGTATTTGTGCCAAACTTTTGGACAACATGTTCCCTTATAGAATCTTTGGATGTTGAGTTTGCATCTGGTGAAGGGCGCTCTGAGAAAGCACAATTGTTTGGAGATGCACTGCAAAATGCATCGCCTTGAGTTAAAGTAATTGGGTCAATCACATCATCCTTTGAATCAACTGGAGATGAATTTCCTTGCTGTGAGTCATCAGTTTACGGTGTCTTATTCGCTTCCGCTTGTTTTGAATGCAATGCAAAACATCCTGCTCTGTGGAGTCTACTCTGCCCTCGTTTTCGGAGAACTCATCGGCTGATGTCTGCTTTCCAAATGCATCCGAGATTTTAGATTGGACCGGATCAATTAATGGATGTACTTCATTATTAATGACGAGATTTTTGCCTTTTTTTTTCCTGCGCATCTTGCAGCCTTGTATTCCGGCATCAGTTCCTTTAACTTGTTCCTTTGTAAAAAGGATCGTCTCGAATTGAAATTTTTAAACCCTTTAAAGGATGGCACTTTCCAAACAAAACTGCTTTTTCATAGGCAGAGTTTAGAGTTACTTATAAAGTTGAGTTTCTCAAAAGCAGGACGGATTTAATTCTTATCATCATCAACACACGTTTAAACAGTACTTTCAAAGCGTCACGCGGATTCATTAATTCTTGATGATTCAGTCCCAGAATAATTATGGATCTCCGCCGCTCACTTTCCAAATTAACGTAACCAGGATAACAGTCGTATTCACATTTTGCGGTCGGCAGATCACAATTATTTAGAACACTTTGAATATGACGCTTAAGATTGAACAGTTTTTTGACATACTCTCTGACACCTCTTCATTTGATTGCCAGAAGCACTTAACTCGCTTTCCGAAGACGCAAACTTTAATTCCATTTTTGTAAGACTAAGAGCAATTAACTTTGGAGTTAAAAAATGGTTCTGAGGGACAATTCCAAATAACAAGTGAATGTGTGACGGAGCGTGAGAAAATGAGACTTCTCTCTCTGGAGGCTCAAGCAGAACTCCCCCATGGAAGTTTGTCAATGCATTTTAGCCACATACAAAAGCCGTTGCAATTTGAGGCAGGAAATAGAAATTCAGAATTTTATTTCCGTTGACTATGACTACTTTTCTAAGCTAACCTACCATGATCCCTTGACTCACTTGGCCGTTGTCATTGGTTTCCTGAATTCACGTGATAGCAGTACTGCCGATGCCTATGCACATCTTATAAGGACACATTCCAGCAGGTATTTAACAGTTTATTGATAACTTTATATTATGAAATGTATTTGAGCTAGCATTGAAAGATCGTCGAAAATTATTTGCAGACTCTGAACAATATATTTGTCGTTTCAATATTCCTAGTCAATTATATTTTGTTTAACATCTACCAAGAATTTAATGACAAATTATTAATCTACGAAAAAAAAACAACTGGCAAAATTATTTACAAAATATAGCTCTAATAAGCACCAAAATGCATTTAAATAACTGTCTCATTAAAAATATTGTGTAAAAATTAGTTCACTAATAATTCTAAACATCTCATTCCTTGAAAAACGCTTGGAAAGCTGAATAAAACAGCGGTAATTTTTCCTATAAGAAAAGAGGAAATATTTACTCTCTGTCCACATAGCAGGTTAAGGCAAATTCTGATTCATTAACACAAAATGTGTTATTCTATTGACATTTGTAGTTTGGTGAATTTGCAAATCAGAGCATGGGTAGATACGGCAACTGGTACAGTGATTCTACCATCACTGCCGCAAGTAAAACTTTTTATTTAGTAATTTGCAGAAAACCGCAAATTAGCTGGGCAGTCAAGAACGCACAATACAGGCAAGCCCATTACAGTTTAGTGAAACGAACAAATAGAACTACAGATTCAAGTTTGCTGAAAACGGAAGTGTTGAAGAACAAGCCCCAGATTTGGAGTATTCAACGCACCTTAAGAGACTCGAAACTATATGATTCATGGCTTGTGACTGGAACTTAAGACAGCTAAATGACACCTTCACAAATATTTAGCATGTTAAAACCAGCGATTCACATGCTTACACCAAAGTTTGCAAGTTCTGCCGTAAAATATTTTGATCTAATTGGGATAGGGTTGTCTGATTTTTGAAGATATACAATCCGTGTTATAAAAGCATTTCCCAATGTTGGTAACCCATTGAGTAATGCTTTTAGAAAAGAAACTTCACGTTAAATTATTTCACGAAAATTAGAAAAGGCGCTGGGAACAAAAGTGCTAGTATAGTCGCTCAATAGTAATTTATTTACAATAAATTAGTCGGCGGTGGTGACCTAGTGCTTGGAGCTTCAATATCTCTCCACTAGCCATCATGAGAACCGGGGTTCAAATCCCCCAATCAGTCACAAAAAATAGTCTTTTCTGTTGGTTTTCCCCTTAAAGAAATTACCTTGCCTCTGACCTTGAGTATGCCCTTATCTCCGTGAACTAGACATACACAGACAGAGGATATGGAAATGACCTGATAAGGTTTCCCAACAGTGTAAAGGCAATCCTAAAGACTGCCCTCATTTGCATAGAGTCACCTGCGGTTATCAGGCGAAAGCTACGGGCGTACCTCATGTCAGGTTGGTGTCCTCCATTTGTGCTTTAGGCCCGTAAAACAGCGGAATGTCTGGTGTTACGGATAGTCTGGTGTGCCTGCTTGATGACAACATCTATGCTAATGAGTCATTGCCTACCACATCCCTACACTTCATGTTGATCATCCGCTTTGCAGGAATGTCAAGTAACGCTCCTTTTTCTTTATTTACGATATATAAATTTGTAAAATACTTGTGAACAATTTCAAAATTAAACATTTTGTTAGATGTCTGTCTTATTTCCATCATTCTGGATTACCTCTTATTCTTAATATTATTGGATTATATACTAAATCTGCAGGACTTTTAACACAGTACAACCTAAAACTAAGCACCAACATTAAGTAAGTTCTTTTTATTAATGTTATTTGAATTTAAGATTAATTTCTATATATATAATTATTATAAATAAACACATAATTTGATATATTTTATATTATGACATGCTTGAAAAAAAAAGGCAATACTGATTGTCATATGAAAGTCTCATAAGATGTTGCTGCTCTTTATAGGTTTTATCCATTACTTATTTATTATTATTAACTATTTATGGCGGAAATCCTGTATTAGATCGGGAACGAACTTCGCCGAACAATATTATGTTATTAACAATACAATATTATGTTTATGATAAAGCAACATCTATAATATTTTATCGCTATTTCAAGCGATGAACGATTTTTACAAATTCTCAAATAAATTGTACTACTCTCTCACATGTTTTTTACACCTCATGACCTTGCCCCTCCTCTTACGTACTGTGTTCGAGCAAAAAACGAAATTTTCCACCATGTCAAATGAAGAGTGAGCTATTGCTGATTATATCGGGTACATTGAGCTACGCAACATCTCGGCCAGAGGCAAGAACATGGGACTTTGGATAGACAAAAAAACTCTTAAAAACAGTTTTAGATGTTTATTGAGTTTACGACATAACAACACCAGAATTAATTAATTGTACCACAATCGTTCACCTTGGTATTGCTGCGTAACTCTTTTCGCTATTGATTTGCAAGGGTGCAATAAAAATTGTGCCCGTAGGAGCAATAAAGGTAAAGTAATGAAATAAATAACCACATAGCACCGATTTCAAGAAGTATTCGGTTACCAATTCTCGTTTTGTTTGTAATAAAAAAAATTAGATCAATGTTTGTTAATCCAAACTTAATTATGCTTCAAATTGTTTGATATGTTTGATCAACGTTGCGCGAATAAAGGTCTGCAAAGGCTAGACCCACTACTACAATTATAGTGTTCTGAGAAAAATTAGCTCGAAACATTAACAGTCAAACTTTTGAATGATGCCAAGAAACTAAAGCTTAGGAAGTTTCAATCCGATACCGATTTAGTTCGGAAGATTGAAGCAATTTCAAATAAATTATCAGCTTATGTTCACGAGAGTGATTTGGTAATGGTAAGTTATTGCTTCCATTTTCCAATTTAATCAAGCTTTTTTCTTAAATTTTTTTCCTACTCTGATTTAATTTATTAGGTGAACGACAATTATTTAGTTGGAACTGTTTGAAAACAGCACTCAGCAAGATCTGAATGAAAATGCTTAAACAAGTGATTTATTATACGTCTAGAACTTGAAACAGGTTTTATTTAAATAAGTTTCACAACATTTTGTGTTTTCATGTGTTACGTTCGTTGTATGTATTGCCACAAATAAAACTTAAAGAATTTTCTCGGCGCAGTACTATACACCATTTGTTCATACCTTAAGTCCATTTATGCATAAGTTTGAGTTGAACAGCGTTTATAATAAGCGTAATAAACATTTATCGATGATGAGTGATAATTTAGGTGACATAATGGTTTGTATATCTCAACATAATTGAATTACGTAAAAGGGCTTTGAACTTCAACAGTCACCTTTTACCTGAGGAATTTATCATCTCCAGCTTTCTATTTAAATTTCTAACAATAATTTAATTGGTGAAACTATTTAAAAAATATATATTTTTAACTGGTAATTTGTCTAAAATGTTTGGGACTATTTGGAAGTGAAAGATTTATTCTAACAGGTGGCTTTTGCGGTCAGATACGTATTAAGAACTACATAAAACCAAGTATGGCGTTGCAAAGCATCTCGTGTTTAAACTTATATTTTAAACTTATTATTTAACCAAGCCGGCTGTCATGATGTGAGTTGTAGTGTGTTGCGTTTGTATCAATTGGTCTTGAACGATGGGCTTGACAAAAACCAATGCTCAGGCTGTAGGAAAAATTGTTTAACATTTGTACTTTCAGAACAACAGTACAAAAATTTGCTTGCCCTTGTTCAGTGTATTTTAGAGTCATCCAGGATTGAAAACAAAGACTTGATAAATTTGATTGAAACTGTTGATTAATGTGACCGGTCACGACCAGCATTATAAGTTATCTTAATCACAAATTTGTAACCAGTTGAAGGCTCCACAGCCACGTTTGCTATACTTAGGTATATATGAAGCACTGAGTTAGAGATGTTTTATTGTAATTATCTGTGCAACAAAATTTACACGAACCTTCTCAGTCAATATTAATGGATTGGATTGCCCACGGCCCGTAGTCCGGAGGGTGTAGGAAGCTTCTCCTGACTTGCAAGGTAGCTAGGTTTGAGTCCGTAAAACAAAAAATGGTGGTGTGGAAGTGGTAAGTGAAAGCCTGGAAAGTTGCGGTTATGAATGATGAACTCGAATCATTTCATTATGCGTAGGACAGTGTTGAACATCATATTCAGTTCTGCAGGTTGCAGAGGCGTGGAGTCATCCCACGTTCATTGACTAGCAGATAACCTCTTCGTTTCACTTTTCAGAACTTCCCAGTCAACTCACAGGCCGATACCATCCTTTCCCACTCACTAGCACACGTATGCTGAGCAGGTCATAGGCAAATGTCAAGTAGCAAAAGAATAAAAATGATTGTCTTGGATTGGTTTGATACAGATGCTGTAATTTGTTTCGTAAAGAGCAAATTCTAGGCGCAAACTGCTTGAATTATATTCGAGTCAACGTGTAAAAAATTTACTAGAATAGTAAATATTGGTGCCAAGCGGATAAAGATGATACAATATAGGACTGTCTAAAAGATTAGGCCATGGATAGCCAAGTAAAAAAAGTGAAACCGCAAATGCTTCATTGCATTATGTTTTGGTAATACGAAATACACGTGCAATAATTTGTAAATAATAATAATGGAAGTTGATCCAAAGATTGTGCCTGAAAATTAAAACGGACCGAAATTTAAAGTTTAGTCACCGGTAATAAACTAGTGGGTCAAATGTGTTGATATTAGTGTGGTACACAGCACCAACTTATTATGTGACGAAGCCTGCTGTCACTCTGTGAGTTTTAGTGTGCTGCGCTGTGTTTTATCAAAATACCTTGCAAAATTTGCTTGAAAATAATTAGCGCTTAAGCACCGCTGAAAATTAGTTTGGATTATACTTGCCTGTAAGCAAATGTGAGCTAAAGTATTGCCTCACGGCAAAACTTATGGTGTCCAAATTACACGTCGAGCTCAGCGTACCTTCGAAGCTATTGAACTGTTATACATCTGCCAAGTCATTATGTCAGTTCTAGTTATAATGGATTTATGCTCTTTGCGGAGAAGTAAATTTTGGTGGGTGGTGAATATATTACGATTTTAAAATTGGAGCATCAGCGCTCCATTTTTTTTTTTACAAAATAGTTACTTTATTTTTTATTGTTTAACCTTCAAATATAGTTACTTCGCCCCGTTAATATTTTTTTAATCTCAAATAAAGTTCCTCTACACAATTTGGGTACTTTCAGAAAATCTGGAACAAACAAACATCTGACAATTTTATTATTTTATTTTTCAAAAGAGTAATAAATAAAAATCTATTGCACATACTTGCCATTTCTTCAAGCGTTTAAACACGTACTTTAAAACATTATATTAATTTTAATCAATGTCAGAAATCTCTGTGTTGCATTAAGTATATTTGTAATTTATACTACACGAAGCCACTCGAGTTTTAGCATTTGTGTTAGACGAGTAACAACATTCATAAAAATATCGTTTGTATCTCAGGATTGGGGTGGCATCTCAATATTCAAAAATTCAAAATACGCCCCGGGAAAAAATATTAAAAACTTTATTTATAAGAGTCGTTATGACATTGTTCTCCAGTTAGTTCATTTCGTTCCAATTAGTTAATTAGAAATGGATAAGGTAAAAAATGTGTTTCTTATTAATTTTTTTTTATGATAATTTTTCATCATAAACATTAAATAAATAAATTAAATTACTCATCATTTGCATCAGATGCTTATAAAGAAGCAAACTGTAAAGTATCCTGTCTACGTTATGAAAATTACTAAATACTGCATTGTTTATATAATGTTTACAAAAACAACGTACTTAATATCAATTCTACAAAATGTTAGATACATTTATGTTTACGTTGATTTGTCTCTCTTTCAGATTTCAAATACATCAGGTGGATCAAATTTAGAGGATCTGTTCGGAATTGAATTGGTAATTATTGCAAAACTTGAAAATTGATTGAAAACAAAACCATATTAACCTTGAGACTTTGTTTTGTTAGATTCGTATTCAAATATTGACCTACAACTGCTGTTGAAGATTTGAAGCGTTTACGTCTGGTAAACACGGAATTGAATTATTTTGCTTCAAATCTGATTTGGAAAAAAGGATACTTGAACTTGTGGAACACCAACAGAGACAATTCTCTGCAAAATGTTTTTGATAACGAGAAAAACATCGAGGCTTTTCTTTCAGAATCACCAATTTCCAGTATTCGGAAGTTAAAAATCAGAATCCCCAGAAAATCACAACTCGTTCCCCAAGTGCAAATGTTGTGTCGCCACTATTTTGCAACTTTAGTCGAATTGGATGTTACTATTTCCTTGAGCGGAACTCTCGAAAACATTTTGCCCGGGTTACCTTATATTAGGAAATTGACAATCACAATCCTCTTTGAATCTGATCCCGTTTTGACTTTGCCATTCACATACATGTCTCCAAAAGAAGAAATCACGACCCTACAAGAATTCTGCCTTCAATTTCAAAATGAATTGCACAACTGCAATTCCAGTCGTGTGGACGAAGTTGTTCGGCTGATGAAGTCATTTAGTGAAGTCTTTCCAAATGTGGAAAGATTTCGGATCGGATCATCTTATGTAGACGATTTGCACAGGGACGTGTGTAAATGCATTTTAGCTACATACAAAAGCCGTTGCAATTTGAGGCAGTTGCGGGAAATCGAGATCCAGAATTTTATTTCCAGTTACTACGACTACTTTTCTGAGCTAACCTACCATAAGCCCTTGACTCACTTGGCCATTTCTATTTGTTTACCGAGATTCACGTACAAAAAATGTTGCGAGAGCCTATGGAAATCTTATCCGAAGACATGCCGACAGGTATATAAGAGTTTATTGATAACTTTATTTTATGAACTGGATTTAAGCTAACGTTGAACGACCCGCCAAAATTATTGTCCTGATTTTGGACAATATATGAGTTTCAAAAATACATTTGACAAAGCTATGTTTAACTAATTTGGACTCGTATTTGTGTTCCTACACAATGAAAATTGATTTCCTTCTAAATAAATAAAATAACAAATAAATATTCTTTGAAAGCAATTGGCATGGATATTTACTAATCAGCTCTAGTAACTACCAAAATGCATTTAATTAATTGTCCAATTAATAGTATTATGCAATAATTATTTAAAATAACTTTTTATCCATCTCATGATTCCTTGACAAAAGCTTGTGAAGCTGAATAGAGCAATGGTATCTTTTTCAGAAATTAGAAATTTAAAAATTAAAAC
>JAQFYP010003638.1:0-10648 GCA_034694865.1 Bilobella braunerae
TTCTATGATCAATTGGATCAAGTTTTGGTACTGGAACCAAATGCTCTGAAAGGATTCAAGAACTTGGAAGACTTCCACGATCGTTTCGAAGCATTGGAGAAGATTGCGTCCTATCGTGCCGAACCGCGGTTCATCAAAGTCATTAACAATCCACATGCAAATTTTGGTGGAGCTGGGGTCCGCCCCTAATAGTAGTCTATTTTTTACTTTTTTCACTTGATGAATTTAAACTTCTAAAAAATTTTGCAGTCTTTACACTTAATTGGCAGTTATAAATGAGGTGCTAATTTTGAAAAAAAAAAAGTATTGATTTACTATTCAGAAACATCATGGCATTACCCAAGCAATGATATTGTCATTAGGTCAGTTAATTAGTTGGTAATCAAAGTTACCAAGTTTTGCAAGAATCAATCATAGTAAATGCTAGGCGTTTCATATATCTTGTTTTTTTATTTCAAAATTTGGCACAAATTATAGGTGGAGTTGGTTAAGTAATACAAAAAGAGCAAAAATGTTGACAAAATTTGAAGTGTATTTCTGTTTTTCGACTTCTACGCTTTCCCTTATTTGCTCCTTTTCCCGAATATCACCCGCACCGTGCCTGTGTAATTTTTTTTAAATTTCATTTTCCCGCTCATCCTGAAAGATCGCTTTTTTTTGCTCATCTTTTAACCTTTTGAGTCATCGTTGTAAAAGGATAGATGAGGGACTATGAGAAAAAATTGTGTTCCACTTGTAATTGATCGCAGTACAAAACGGTTCAATTGGTAATTACAGAGTACATTACAAGAACCTCTCATCAAGTATGGAGAATTTATGAAAAAGGATTTATTTATTTTAGGTCTGAATATTTTAATTATTTTTGTAAATGTTAGGTTTGACTTGACCAAATATTGTTCAATTTTATGTCCTATTATATGTTTATTTTCACGTTTAGTTACTTCTACAAGTTAGAATTAATTGTTTTAAAATGTTGTTTTTCAACGCCTGAGTACTGTTCTCAAGACTTACACACTTGAATTATAATTATAATTTTAAAACACTCGCAAGACCTTGGCTACGCCCCACTAAATTACTACTTTTCTCTATGCAAATGATCACTTGCTTCTATTTCTAACCACCATAACATTTGCTCCGCCTAAATCATTTAATCTAAATCTTTATAAGGCTTCAATTAATTTATTTTCTTTTTGACAGCCAAACACGCCAAACCAAAATAGTAAAAAATTTAACACAATAATTCTTTTTTAACGATAGGTTTGGCAGACACTTTTTTTTCACTTTTTTCCAATCACAATTATTTGAGTTGTCTCAAACATATTTAAAGAAGTGCATTACAGTGTGTAAGTTACTCTCGACTCCAGTTCTCAATTAAACTTTCAACTTCACTGTATGTATGTATTAATAAATTGCAAAAGTAAGCTGAGCTACTATTTAGGAACGTTCTGTCCGTACATCCACTCAAACACTATTTATTGACTCAAGAAAGGCTGAAACGATCTTTTTTAAATTGAGTTAGTCACAGTCTGCAGTTTAAAACATCGGGTGTCACCGGAAGTGACCTTCAGCATGTCGTAAATCCACAAATTGTCACTTTTTAACATTTTTCTACTTTTGTATGAAACAAAAGTTAAAGTGGTCCCGATGATCTCCGTGACATCCAACACACCAAAAAACTACAAAACCGGGTTTTCATTTTTCTCTTACTGTTGCATGAAACAAATGTTATGATAGTCCTGACGCCGAGCGCGACCTCTAAAACCTAAAAATATTATATTATTAATATATCGATATATTTCCCTAGTAACTACTTGCGAACCGCCCAGTGACAATTTTTTTAGGACGTTTATTGACATTTTATGTCAAAAGTTTTTGGCGGTTCCCTGGAGTTTGGCGTTTTCACCACCGCACTACTTTTCAAGCCCTCCGTTTATTTCCGAACGACACTTTGACCCTACAATCCCGTAAACAAATTTGAAGTAGTCGTAAAAAAAAGGTTTGGAAGTAGTGGAAAGTAAGCAAGTAAAACTAAAGTTTAAGCAGATGCCTTACCGCTAATAATCAGTCTTCTTTCTCATATTTCTCCAGATCCTATAACATTAGCTTTGACATTAGCGGTTGACAGGTAAATAGCGGGTCTCAGCCAAAATGCAATCAAATGATACATACAAGTCCTGGCTCGAACGTACATGCAACTGTGCAACTCGCGACTGGACGATGCTTAATCTTTTTTAAATAAAAATGCGCCAAATTGAAAATGTTTCTTGTGAATTTAGTAGATATGCAAGTTCCTGTTTTGCAAATCCGTAGTTGTGTAGCAGTAGTATGCGACGGGTCAATGTAGCTAATGTTTGGCTGATGGACGAAGAAGGGCAGCATCTAATTAGTATAATATATATATATATACTAGAATTGTACATATTTGAATTTCAGGTTGTGTTTTAGTCATGTTGTGTTGGCTTGTCTTGTAGTATTTTTTCCATATGGAAAAGTAGAAAATGTGTTTAGCAAGTGTTAGATACATATTAGATACACACTCGTGGAGTACACGATCCGCGGTATATGGCACTGGCTGTTCCCCGAGACCATTTATAAACTAGAAATACATTGAGGAACTGCATTCGCAAGCGTATAACGTGAAAAAATCCATTTGGCATACTTAAATTTCAACTTATTTTGATTCATTACATATTGAGCATGTCTAACGTCACACTTGTTTGTCCCTGCATATCCCCACACCTTTCTTGTTAGCCTAATTAACTCTTTTTTTTGTAATGTTGAGTTCCTCCAAAAAATTCTTTTTGTTCAGTTGTGAGCGGGGATCAAGTTCTTATACCAGTTCCAAGGGTTGTAGATTTAATTTCATCAATTTTGGTTATTGTGATTATTGAGCAGACAGTGATGGGGTAGAAAAGGTGTAGCTACACTCTGCTAGTGCTACTTCATAGTTGTTTGACTCAAGGTTGAGGGGTTGTGATAACTTGTTTCTAAAATTATAAATTGTGTTTGTTGGGGAAAAGTCTGGTGATGAATCACTCGTAAAATGTGTCCATGTTGCTTAAGTTCTGATTTTTTATTGAGACGAACTAAGTCAAATTAATTAATTTTGTAGCCTTAAAATGACGTAAGTTAGTGGTAAAACGTTTTAAACGTTTATCTGAAGTTGTGTATATAAATCTAAAATATTTGCAATAAGATTAGAATTCTAAAATTGATCCAAAGTGAATGTTTGTTCAAATACAAAATTTAAATATTTATAAAAATGCTAAGGTTGAATTTGTTGTTCATTAGTGTTTGTTTTGAAAACGACATTGGAGGTTAGCCACAAAACGCTTTTTCTTTGCATTGAACTTGCTTTTTTATGAAGTTGATAAAAAGTTGTGTTTGTTTAGTGACGTTTCAGTTAGCTACAAACGTTTTTACTATTTGTATTGAATTCGCTACCTTTAGATACTACTCTTGTGCAATGCCCAATGTCTTTTGTCAATTCACAACATCCCATTTGCGTTGCACAATATTCTTTGTGCAATGCATAATGTCTCTTTTGCAATGCACAAGACTTTTGTCGGAACACTTGACATTTGTCAAAACAAGACGGGACTTTTCGAGGGATAACCCATGTGACAAGACTGATCGGACCTACTTTCCAATGTTGACCTGAAAAATATTGCCATCATGTTCGCATAAATATGAAACTAAGTTTATTTTTTTCTACCAAAGGTGCAAGATACAGTGAGACAGTCATTTATAGTAACTGCGCGACTATTATTGCCTCAGAAACTACCTCGCCTCGCTCGAATGGGGGTTGGATTATTTAGACTATAATATCCTTTCAATCGAGTTAGAACTACCTTAAAATACCTACGTAAACTAAAATTTTTGAATTTAGAGGTCACTTCGGGGGTCATTTCGGGAGTGAAGTGTCAGACACCCATAACCAATCTTCAAACTTGACCTTATTCTTGACCCCTAAAATATTCTCCCGCTAACATTTTTTTAAAAAATTGAATCCGTTCGAGAGTTATCGCGAAACCAGACAGACAGAGTGTTCCCATAAAGTAGCTTACGCTACTTAATAATTAGTATGGAAGTAATTTTTGTTTCAGCTTACAACTGAACAACATAAAGTTAGCTTTCCTAAGCATGACACATGGATAGCATTATGCTTCTAAAAGGGACCATTACAGGAGATAACACGCGAACCAAGACAAGCGTTATACAGCGTTATTCACCAAACTTATGCAAGTACTTTAACCAAAATTTAGCTGCTGCGTTTCACGCATGCGCGGATTACAGTGTATTTAATTTCATATTTTTGAAATTTATTATGAGACAATTGGACGCAAAACCCAAAGTGTGACGCTTACTTGCAAACAGTTATTGACAACCTGCACTTATCATATCTCATGTGTCTAAGCTAAACACTTTACGAACAAAATATAGTTGTCGAAATTAGAAAATTGTAATTATCATCAGTGCGCGCACCCAAGCCGCCCACAAAATGCAAATATTTTTGGTTATAATTGGGATAATCCTGAAACCACTAATTTTGCCTCACAGCTAAAATTGTGTAATTTTTGTTAGCTAACTTTCAATTTTATTTAACTAATTACTAAATGTTTTATGTAGAATTGTGGAACTTCAAGTAATTAGCCACCTCTTCATGAACCAATAATTTTTTTAATAATTAAGGCTGATGTTTTTTTTGCAATTTTTTTTATTTGCCTCTCCTATATTTTGTCCGTAGCTCAGCAAAAAATATAAAAAGTGCAGGTTGTCAATAACCATTTGTGGGTAAGGGTCCCCCCTTTGGGTTTCGCGTCCCATAGGAAATTTCAAAAATATGAGATTCAAAACACTGTCATCCGCGCATGCATGGAACGCAGCAGCTAAATTTTGGTTACTTATAAACATTTGGTGAACACCCTATATAACGTTTGTCTTAATTCACGTGTTACCTCCTGTAATGGTCCTTTGTAAGAATTGCCTGCAATGATATTTAGCATCTGCAAAACACTACACGCTTCATAATCTTAAACATTATATGTAAAATTTAAGGGCTCATACCACATATGGCTACACTGCTGTCGACATCGATGTTCCAAAATTAGCGCCTAATTTCGGAATTCGAAGATTAACAAGATTTTTTGCTACATGAATGACTTTGCTACTAGTCCTCTAAGATTGCAGATTCCTTGCTTCTATATCTCTACCCACTCCCTTACATGTTGACCAGCCATTAATCGGGAATTTCAAATAACGCTCCTTTGTCTCTACCAAACTTTAATGACAACAATCAAAATATTTGCTCAATTAGTGCCGATTATGTATAGCAAGACGTATAACACTCAGATTGCAAGAGCATGGAAATTGAAGCTGCTGATAATATTTTGTAATATTCACTGTGCATTTTTTTGAAACTCTAGAATAAAATGAATTGCTTCCAATTGATTGACCGATCGATTGTGTCTAGTTTCGATGCGTCAGTTCAATTCCTTCACGGGATTAGCAACAAAAAGTCGATTGCAAGGCTAATTATGGTTTCCACGAGTGTTATAATTGTGCCTTGTTTGAGACAAAAGAAGTTTCCAACGCTTGGCCTCATTGGTCGACAGCTAGCATGTACAGCGGAAAATTCAGGGTTGAGGTGCATTGCCTTCCTTCTCATTAAAGCTTCCTCAGATATTCCATAGACTGCAGCTCCCCGTCCAAGGAGGTACTTGAAGTAGAGCGCAATAAACACAAACCCCGCAATCAGCATGCCCTTCGCCAATACTCCAACGTCAAAATTAATCACTGCCACTATTAATAGGGCTGTGATGAGCTCAATGCAGAACATGTGGACAGGCATGAACACATCTCCAATAACATCGTTCAAGTGCGCAAGCTGGATTTCCATGCAGCGAAAGTGACGAAACCAATTTCGATGGCGATGAAGGGCTGGAAGCATAAGGTTTCTATCACTAGAAAAAAATATTGCAAAAAATAGTATATTTAGGATATAAGCAAACTGTAAACAAGAGTTATCAAGAATTTATTTAAATTTATTTCTTTTGTGTTTTACTCACACCAATGCCTTTGTCAGGAAAAATGCATTTACAGTGATCCCTACGAATATGTTGATATAGAGTATCGCTCCCGAAAGTTGAACTGCCAAGTAGTGAGCTTCGAAAGCAATCAAGCCTGCCTTTGTAGCTGTGTTATATTCAGAGCACTTCGGTAAAATAGAGTTAAAGACATTTAATTTACAGTAAAAGACGTTGAGCAGTGTTTTTAAAATGCCCATAATGAAAAAACCAATAAAAAATAGGGATTTGACTGAGCCTGTAATCATGTCTTCTTTGGTTGGTCGAGAGCTGTTTTTTCCTTTTCCAAAACGGTCTACAATATATTACTTCCATTTAACACGATTACGTAAATATTTTACATTTATTTGTACAATTTTTCAATGAGCATTAGATTTTGGAAATATTTTCACAGTTTATGAAACGGCCCTCGTACAACAGCATTGGCGTTATTTAAAAAAAAACATTGACTTAAGAGTTCATAACTTCAAAGGTACTTGGACCAAGACCATTTAGTTTTGGTCATGCGATTTGGGTTTTAAAATAATTTTAATTTAAATCTACGAATACTTTTGCATGTTTCTGTTGTTTTTTAATTATTTATTTTTTTGGAAAAATTGTGTATGTGAACAAATACAAACGAACTTGGCGCCTTTGGATGAAAAAAGACATCGTAGTTGCAGTATTACATCTTACTCATTGTAAAAGCTAAAGTTTACCGTTAACAGATTCGTAGAACTTGCATCCTGTTAAAATGAAGCTGACTAGCTCCTCGTGGCGAAAAATAGTGTGGATATGAAACAAGCCTCCAAAAAATGCAAGACAGGCTATAATGAGCCCCCATTGCTCGTGTGCCATAAATGCGGGTATATCTGCCGCATGGCTGAAACGATTGATAAATGCAAGGCAGACGAGACTGCTATGAAACAGTGTAAATCCCACTGTAATTGCCCATCTCAACTTTCCAAACGTAGAATTCACATGATGAATTCTGTTCTCCTTAAAGTCCCAATATGCAGGAATGCCTCCAGTAATGTAGGCAAATGTAATCATAGCACCGCCAACCGCATAAGCACAACGACCCCATACTTTCTTTTGGTGCGTGGGTTTGCACGGTTTTATATCTATGACGATAATATCCGTCATTTTAGTTTGCCGGAAAGAACTTGAACCTGAAATTAACAAGAATAATATTTAACCGAAGAATGGTTTTCTAATATAAAAATTATTCCTTTCGGCTGGTGACTACAATTGAATCTATTAAATTTTTAATTTATTAAATATTTCAAACTTTATAAAACGCTAGCGAAGCCGTCCTAGGACAGGTTTTTTCAAGGTGAACAGTTGACAACGCTGAAAGACGGTACAATTTGCAACAAATAATAACGCTTCATAAAACTTTAAAAAATTAGCTACTAGTCATAGTAAAAATATGAGTTGTTTAGTTTTTAGTGAAAAGCACGGTATAATTTTGCGTGAAATGTCAATTTTCCTTATGCGTAGAGCAATTCAGAAATTTCTGAAAAATAGAAAATAGTGGAGCAATACAGTGCTTTGCAGCAGAGCACCTTTGTAGTTAAATATTAAATACAGTGAAAACTACTCAATCAAGCCCGGCTAGGACATGCGGACCAAAAAAAACAAGTTAATTTCCTCTTATTCTTGGACGGGACTGTTTGGCTAGTATAAATATTTTTTTTTACTACTTTTGACTGACTTACTGTAGTGCTACAACAAAAATATCAAAATGTTTTTTAAGTATTGTTCGTCTTCAAATTAAGATGGGTAAAGTAGTGCTAGTTTACAAATGAATTTTTTGAAGAGAATTTTATTCTAGCAAGAGTTGCCAAAGGAAATGATTTTGAATAAAAGTTGCAATGTCGAAATTTCGGAGTTGTTTTTTTGTAGTAATACTATGCATGCTCGTGCAAAAATGATGACCTCATGCATGCAAAAGGCGCATGTTACTTAAGGCGCTTCATGAGTAAATATTATAAACAATAATGGTGATTTCTACACGTTCTAATGATGGTCTTAAAACACAATTTTAGAATAAAATATCACCACGGTTATACTAATGCAGCTGAAACTGAATAATAGTCCCGTTAATAATTTAGCTGAAACAATTTAGCCAGTGATAAAACTAAGGTAGTTGTGAATTATGGTTTTATAAAGTACTTGCACGTGCTTAATTACTTTCTTTACAGCAAAATTTCATAATAGATAAATCATTATGTGGAATTATTTTTGTACCTCTGATAGCACATACTAAATTCTATATTGCAATTCCAACTTATTATCCGGTGCCAATTGGAAGACAAATTAATAATTAAGTTTCAAAATGGTCTCAAGAAATTGATTCACAACGCTTATCGTTTAAAACCGTTAAATTTTTGTATCTGTTAGTTTCAAAATAAAACCGAGTCGAGATAATGAATAATTTAGTTACAAGAATGCTGTTAAAGAAAAATAAACTTACAAATTACTTTCTTGCATTTTTCGAGTCTAAAATGAAATTACTGTTATTAGTTGAAGTTAAGTAATTTTAATTTCTTTTGATAATTTTAAAAATCATTGCCCCACAAAATCTAAACGCACTGCAACATCTCTTGTGTCAAAACAAAGGCAATCAGCTATTTAGGGCAGTGGTTCTTAGGGATGTTCAAGTTCCAGTGCCAGAAACAAAACGAAACCGGTTTCAAGTTCCGTTCCAGTGCCAATTCCAAGAATTTTGGAAACGGCACAAACCGTTTCGTTCCAGTTCCGTTTCCGGTTCCATATTCCTGTGAAACCGTTTCCTCGGGGAAACAAAAACCGGAACTTTTATAATATTCAGATGAGCACAAATGCAGGAATTTTTAAAATTTTTGAGTAAATTTTCTAAAGAATTGTGTCTTTTTTGTGTGGTTCTTTGTTTGAAACAAAACAAAACACCGTATTTTGTTTAAAAATAGTATCATCTTAGCCAAATCGAACACCATCCAAGAACACAACGCAGCAACTTTGTGTTGCCACTTTGCCATTTTTAAACCTAAATTTGGCTTGTGAAAAAGCCAATTTTTTCCAGCCAGAAACCGTTTCCGGTTTCGTTTCGTTCCGTTTTCAGTTCCGTTCTGTCTCGTTTCCGGTTCCACTATTTTCTGACGGTTCCGTTTCCAATTTGAAATTTTCATTGTCGGTTTCGTTTCCGTTTCTTGGTGGAAACGGAACGGAACAGAACTTGAACATCCCTAGTGGGCCCTGTGCCACGTGCAAACTCGCATACACTTCTAAGCTAGAGATAGGCGTCATTTTTTATTTATGTAAGGCAGAGCAAAAACATAAGGTAGCAAGGCCGCTTAACAAACTCTGCCGGGATTCGATCCTGTGTCTCAATGACGTTCATAACAGGAGACATGGCCCGTGTAATTTCCACTGTAACATACCCTTTATTGCTTGAAAAGATACAGCTATTTCGAAAAAAATTATTTCTACTGTAACATTGTCATTGAAACGGGTGCGTCGAGCTAACAGCTTAACACCTTCAACCCGGCGTCTATTTCATAGTCCGGTCAATACCTCGGTTAATACATAAATGCTAATAAAATTTATCTAAACTAGTTTACAAGCATAACACATAAAATTTGCTAAATTTAACAATTACTAGGTTGGTAGTACAGTTGCAAATATATGTAAATGCCATTATTAATTAATTCCTTAATTATTTTAACAACAAGTCTAAAATAAACAGAGATTTCCTTGAATTTCTTGAATTTGATTTCGATTTCGAATTTGATTGAATATGATTTTGATTTCACTAAGATCTTATTTTAAACAGAAATGAGCCAACGGAAAATTCCGTTTTGATGTGTAAAATAAAACTACTCATTAAATATAATGCTTACGGCACGAAGTCCGGCATGCGTAGGTGCCGAGATCGAATGTCGGCAGCCGCACCAAGAAGTGAGTGGTGTGGTAGTGGCGAGTAAAAGCCTCGACAGTTGCGGTGGTGGAAGGTATGCTTGAGCCGGTATTTTTATAACTAATAAAAAAACTACATGAAAATTAAATGTAAAATTTGTTGTCATTAAATAGCCCCCTAGGCCACAATTTGAAATTCGGGATATTAGCTGAGTAAACTGTCATTCATCTTATATATATTTATATCAGGCCGATCAGCGCCAAACGCATACCGGCTCATTCCCACCCTCCACGACCGCAACTACTCCACGCCTCCACTCACCACTACCACACCACTCACTTTTTTGTGCGGCTGCCGAGATTCGATCTCGGCACCTAATCAAACTAGGACAAGGGTCCTAACCCCGCGGACTACGCGCCTTGGGCGTCATCTTATATATTGTTTGCGGTAAAATGAACTGTGAACCATCAAAAAAGTGTTTCATCGGTTCCATGTCATTTGGTCCAAACAATTCGGTCCAAAACAATTTGGTCCAAGGCAATTGATCCATTGTAAATTTGGTCCAAAGTAATTTGGTCCAAAACAAATTGGTCCAATGTAAATTAGGTCCAAAACAAATTGGTCCAATGTAAATTAGGTCCAATGCAATTTTGTCCAATGTAAATTAGGTCCAATGCAGTTA
>JAQFYP010003639.1:0-10648 GCA_034694865.1 Bilobella braunerae
ATTTCCCGACCCTATCTTTTCCCATAAGATAACATTGCCACCATTTTGCTATGGCAAGAGCGATCGCCTATCGTTAACTATTAAAAACATATGGATAGTTAAAATGTATTTAGTTAGCTAGCTTGACAATTAAAATTCAATTTTGCACTTAATGAATTTGAACTTTGATTCTGATTTTGAACTTAAATAATTGCAATTAAATCGCTGCTCTTCATAATGCAGGATAAATAATTAAATTCAATTAAACATATGAAGAAGAAGAACATAGCTTTCTTAAAAATAGCTTTTTCTAAAACATAGTTTTCTTTAATAAGTTTTTTAAAAATTTCAAAATCTAGTGGTAATTTCAAGTCGGAAATCCACTTGTTCCGCTCAAGCGATCCCTTTCCAGTGATCAGCGCTCGCTTGACGTGACCAGCTCTACTCGAATCATTGTCGCTGCGCAATTTTCTTTTAACTTGAACCCCATCCGGGGTTATGAGCACCTTATATGATTCCTTGTGACACGCTTGGAGACATTTCCAGCGATCGACTTCAGAGACGATGCAAACACTTCAAAGTCCAGGGTCATCTAGCAGCGAGACATGGTGAGATAGGAGGCAGCGTAGGGGCAATGTATCGCGTTTGTATTTTCTAGAAAACGCTTCCGAAATATTTTGCTCCTCTCCCAGCTTATGTACTCCACAATGTCGCTGGAATCGCTGAATTCTTGAAGTTGGAGCAGTGGTGTCAAAAACGCTGAATTTTTGAAATTCCTCCCAAGTCAAACGTATTGTCCAAGACTTACGACGCATCGCTGAATTTTGTCCCGCTCAGTTTCTGACCTTTCCCATGATTTTATTTTTAAAAAATAAATTTACAGCTATTGAATTGATTTCCTGCTAAATTCAACATTTAAGAAACGTTAAAAAACTTTTTTTTAAACAAAAACTTTCCTGCCATTGGACGAATCTCCATCAATTGAAAGCGCAATTTCAAAACAAGACGCAGATCGCTCTCGGTTAACGAAGTCACTTGAATTTAGAAAAACAAGACGCAGATCTGTCTCGGTTAACGAAGTCACTTGAATTTAGAAAAACAAGATCAGCGTTACAAAAACTGAAAAAATAAAAATTCTATTAGAAAAATATTACTTTAAAAAAATACTTTGACTTTCCACTACAGTTAAAAATAAATATCCTCATTTATACATTGATTTAAGATTTCATAAAAATTCCTTGCAAGACACTTCCCTTAAACTGCAAACTGTCGGAAGTACTTGGTTAAGTGATTTCGAGTCACACTTTTGAGTAGTGTATCAGCTTCTTCTTTTTTTAAAATTTAAAGCAAATTCAAATTTTAAATTTTTTTTCTCAATTTCTCCAAAAAGTGAGAATGAGCCATGGTGAGGATGAGTCGGGAGTTGACTACATCTCAATGATGAATTTGCTATCAATGCTCTCTCGTTCCGAGAGATAGAACCGTCCATCGCTCTCCATCTTAATTAAGAAGGAAAATGTACATAGCCTTTCAAAAATAAAGCGCAGGATGCAAGCGCTGGTAGCAAAGGCCAAAGGCGACGACAAAATAAAAAACAGACCACGGCCAAACTACCAACTGAGACAACTAAACTATGAGCTTAATTAGTTGCGACAGTTTTCCTATTACTAAAGTTAATCGACGCACTAGCTGTGCGTGTATTTTTTTTAAATTTTGTTTATTAATTAATTAATTTAATTTAAATTTAAATTTTTTAGAACAAGAATTCATACATATTTTTGGAAAATGCTTGGACCTTGTTGACGGTCAACAAGTCGTGTTTTAGTGACGATGAAATGTAAAAAAAAATTCTCGAAAAGTTTTGAATAATTTTTTTTTTCAAATTTTAAAGCCGCAGCAGCGCTTTGTGCTATTCAGCGATTCAGTGCAAGCGCTCTTGAAATTGTTTTTTTTTACCTCGTGTGCTAGAGCTATTAATTTTGAGTTTTTTTTTTCAAAGTTCGAAACAATTTGTCTTCTTCAAAAAGAAGCAAATTGGACAGTGGATGGTGCTTTGATCATTTAGAAAGTGGTGCGTTGATTTTTGTCATCTTTCGCAAAGGCCCACTCCCTTTCACATTGCCACAACATTCCACCAATGGCAGCTTTAAAAAAAATTATTCATTTTTCGAAATAAAAAAACAGTCAAATCTCAAGAAGTGTCACATTAAAAAAAACAAAAAACACTTAAAAATAATCATTTCAAAACCAACCCAAAAAAGTTTGCAGTTTCCTTAGAAAGATCAATTAAAAAGAAGTTGCGAATTTATTTGACGTAAAAAGGAAGAATATAGGAATTTTTATTTTATTTTTATTTTTTATAATTTGACAGTTCGGCCATTGATCTACTCAAGGTTCAATAAATTATTAATTAAACTAAATAAAAGCCTTGATTATTTAATTGCGCTTCTAATTAAACTTTCAATTGGAATTGACGAGCCTCATTAAATTCAGTCTTTCATGTCTCTGCTTAGAATTAAGCGGAGCTGAAACTCATGTAAAATTAACAATAAAAAGTTACAATTAACAAATTTAGCAAGTTTGGAGCAATTCTTTTTTTTATTAATTTAAATGTTTAACTGAGTTTAAAAAATGGAAGTAATTCGAATTGTGTAAAATGAAAACGACAATAAAAAAAATTTCAGAAGAGGTTTCAAACCCAACACCTGAAACAGGTTGGCAAATGCGCCTTGTTCTGGTACGATTTTTAGAATTCTTAAAAATCTAGAAAATGCATAACAATTTAAAAAAAGAGCAACACGTTTTTCATGGTTCAAAATCTTACCTGCATATTTTTTTTAGATTTAAATATACTAAAATAAATTTATAATTTGTCTGTCCTAATCATATTCTTTCTATAAAATTAAAAAATTCTAACAACTCGCCATTTTCTCATGGTTTGAAAACTTTCGACTGATTTTTTAAAAAAAAAAATTGAGAATTCTAAGCATTTTACAAGGTGGACGCATAGGATGTAATTTTGGTAAGCATTTTTTAATCTTTTGTTTTAAAAATATATATTATTTTTAAAAATTTGACCATTTTTTTTCTTTCAAATCTAAACTCTTCCTTGACGCCGTGATTTACTGGGAGATGTACAAGGCGAGTTAAATGAACAATTAACTAAAACTAATTAAGCAGAAATTAAATGAATAACTTAATTAATATGTGAGGAAAGCTAATGGCTCTTTTTTTCGGTACTTTGGTTTTTGTCTACAAAATGTAAACTGTATAAAAGTCTAAAAATCCTGAATTAGTTAACTGCTTTTCTCATTAAACTTTAATTGCAATTGGTAGAACAATTAACTGGAAAATTCGTAGTTCCAGATAATACTGGGATTTCTAACATTTGAGTTAAAACAGGAGCCATAAATTATTTGTTTAAAAAACAGAAACGCCACCTTAAATCTAAATATTTTCAAGATTTGTTATATAAGTGAAAAAAGTTGAATATATCTCCAGCTTTTATTATTTAATTGTCGTTTTTCAAAATCAAGTAAATAAAAAAAAACGGTTTTTAGGAAACATAATTTTAAACAAAAACATTTTAGACTTTCGTCGCATCCTGTCATAAAATTTTTTTGAAAATAAAACCAAAAACTCTGATGGATAGGTTTCTTGAATGGTACATGCTTTAAAGAAAGACTTAGATTTGGAAATAACTATTTTTAAGAAAGAATATTTTTTAGAACAAAAGCAACATTATTTTTTTGGAAAAATATTCGAAAGTCATTCCTCTCCCGTGCTATAGCTCTTTGCCTGCTTTCAAAATGCTTTCACTTTATTCCGAACTTTTTCTTTTCTCATCAAATTAAAGTTTTTTTTTATAAAGTTATAGCAATCCACGCAATTCTAAAAAAAGCAAAATTTGGTTTTCAATACACTTAACTTACTATTGAACACAAATATGTTTCGAAAAAAAAGTTTTGTTTTCACTATCGCAGTGCAAATCCAAATTACGTGAAATTTCAATCTACTAAAAACACAACTACTGGTATAGATTAAAAGAATAAGTCAGTGATGAAGATAATTTCAGTTTTGATTGGTCTTTTGGTGAATGGAAATTTTGATGTTTCGAAATTTTGTTCTAAAATTGAAATTATGAAACACTGAGCTTTAGACCTTGGGACCTGAGCAGCGCGAGCGCCTTGCTCCACGGCGGCGAACCGCGGCTTATTGTAACAGTCCTGCTGCCTTGTTTGAACTTAATCTAATTGACGACCCAATTTCCCTGCTAAATTACGCAATCGGATATGGCCACGCTCGGCCCCATCCTAAAAAAATAGAACAGATTGTGGACAGCGGATTTACGACTATTTTCACCTGCAATTTGGAATTCTCTCTTCCAAATGCGTAATACATAACCTTTCAGCGAAAGAAAGTGATTACGAAAATGTGACTGTTCGAAACAAAGCTGAAGATTTAGAAAATGGTGTAATGAGATGTCTGTTCAGAACAGAGATTTAGAAATTCCGAGGTAGTGCCTGAATCACTGCCGTAATGGGCAGGCAGCGTAGGACAGGTAGAATATTTTTTATTTGGAGTTGAACAGGAGTTTCCTACAGGAAACTTTTCTTTTGTATACTTTATTTTCTAAACTTTTTGAAAACTGTTTAACTCAAATTACTTTTTCTTTTAGAAAACACGGTTAACAACAAAACGACTTATGCTATTTGCCGCATCCACTCACAAAAACATATGGAAAAGAAATTCGAAAGTATTCCAATCGTAGTTATAGTCTGCGTAGAGTACTATAACACTGATCGTTGCGATACGATACTGCTTTTATTGTTTGTGCTATCTTTTCTTTTCATCAAAAATATGAAATCTAGAAAACGGTATTTTGAACTTTACCTTTCAAAAATTAGTTCAGCGAGTTTCCTCGTCCCACAAATTTTGATTACGCCTTTGCTAAAGGCTCATTTTCAAGACAAAAACATATTTTACTACCTCACTTCCTCTTTTCCAAATTTTCCATAAGAATTCCTTTAATTACTACTTTCCCTAAAATCTACCTCAGAATTAAAACTACACTTTTCTAAGTTTTTGGAAAAAAAAATACTTTGTTCTAAATCACAATTTTCTAAAGAAAATAAATGTTATGTTCAAAACCGTTCTAAAAAAAGTTAGACAAAAAGTTCCTTAATTGAAATTTAGAGTAGTTATGCACAGCTACTACTTCTGCAAGAAGAATAAAAGGACTCCTTTTTTTATCAAGATTCTAAAACAAATTTCATTTGAAACGAAAAAGGAACATTTCTGCCTTTTCTTTCAGGCTCTCTTTTCGAAAAAGTCTTTTTTTTATGACGTTTCTTACGCAGGACTTTTTTTTTGCTTAGAAAAGACAAAAGATTTTTTTTTAATAAAAAATCCAGCTTTTTTCAAAATGGAGCCCACCTGTGCCTCTCCGCAGATCAATGCATGCTCACGACTCGAAAACCCAATTTATTTTCCCGATTCACTCCTCTCGACACTTATTTTATTATTCTGGAAATTATAAATTAGAAAGCGTCAGCATTTACTTCAACCCTGTTCAAACGGGCCTTTAGAAAAACGTATTTTCTGAAAAACGTATTTCCTGAAAAACGAAAAAAGAGAATTGCATTCGTCCTGAATACGAATAACCTTTCACTTTTTTTTTATTTTCTCCTTTTCCCTTCCCAAACAGCATTACTCACTCACTTTCTCCTCCCAGAAAAAAAAATTGTTCAAGTTCAAGTTGCAAATCCTTGTCTTATCCAAGTCTTGCTTGACGTGACCAGGGAATCGCTGAATGAGCTTTGTGTCGAATGCGTGGAGGAGGGAAGTGTCCTCATCGATGCTGACCACGCCCTACTGACCCGGCTCCAGGAGACTCAGCGACCGTGCCAAAACGGACACGGCTGAAAACGCCATCTAGCAAACAAACGCGTTTTTAAAACATTTTTTAAACTAAACCGAAATGGTTGAAATTAAAAAAAATAGTTTAAGATTTTTTAATTTGGGCTACTTTAATAATTTTGATAATATTGCAATCAAGACATCGAAATCAAAATTTAAAAAAAAAATCTAAAATCTATAGTTTAAATTAAAAAAAAATCTACCTGTTTTGATTGGTTGTCAGCCATTGAGAATTTGAAAATCTCGTTTTGAAGGCTGAGTCCTGCGCAGGCAGTTATTGTCCTTTCGAAATCCACTCGCAATTTATCGAATTGCCTGTTGTTGTTTTTTTCAAAAATTTCGAAAATGACAAAAACATTTTCAAATCGGGCTTATTAAAAAGTAGTATTAGAAGTCAAGTTACCATTTTTAAAATGAAAAACAAGAATATTTTTTTAAACGCCATTCAAAACCATTGTATTACCAGAACAGTTGAATGAAGCCTGTTAAATAATTATAATATGTTAAACTCCTTCAAATAAACAATATAGCAATGTTAAATTGTTAAAATTGTACAGTTACAAAGGATCAATTTTCAAAAGTAGACGTACTACATCACAAATCATAGCTTCAATGCTTACTTGATGATTTGAGTGTAGAGCCGACTTTAAATAAGCGGTTTAAGGACGGGGAACTTCAAAGTTTCAAGAAAAATTGAAATAATAAGAGATCCAAATTTAGCTATATGATTTAAAACTCAAGACAAGACTCAAGACTTTGAGAAAAAAAAATGCATTTATTCAGAAAAGAGGCGAGACCTTGACTTTTGAGTAGTAGAAATGTTTAAAACTTTGAAAAAAAAAATACCATTTGGACAAACGTTCAAGACCGCTTCGAAATTGTGCTTGTTTAAAGGCATATACAACAGAGTACAAATTTTTTTTAAAGAACCTTCCAATCGTCGTGCAAACGTTTTGAAAGTTGTCCTATATAGTTTATATTGTTTTTTTATATTACAAACTATTTTAGTTATGAGTACACAAACATTATAATGTGCTTAACTCGAGCATAAAAAAGTATCTAGTTCTTTGCATTGAGCACTCTGTAAATTATAAATTAGTTCAGAGTTATCCAAGTCTTAAATGAATTTTTTAGCAACCAAGCTTTTAACAAAAGAAAAAGATGGTTCGTAGCGTGTGTGCTATTTTAAATTATACGTTTTAATTTTACACTAATTTAGGTTTAGCTCTTAATATAAACACAACTAATACGTAGTTAGCTAAAACTCACGCAACAAATTCTAGTAATGTAATGAAATGAAACATGTAGGCTAAAATTTTCAGCCTTTTCTGACTACAAGAGGCTGCTTTGTGAGATAGTCAGTTTTTTTAAATCAGTTTTTTAGTCTCACTGAAGCTGACTATGCATTTAACACAACTCCCCTTTAATTAATTTTGTGATTATCAATTCAAAATTAAGTTTTGGAAATTGAACTTGTAATTGTAAATGTAATTGGAGGTTCAAAAGTGCGCTGAACTAAAACTAACTAAAACTTCCAAATAGCCAAGAAACAATCCCCAATTAGTTAATTGTGGATAACAATTAAATTTTGGGAAATGAGTTTAAATGGTACTTAATATTACTAACTCTTAAGGTGCTAATAATAGTTATAAAAGCGTCTTGGGCAATTGAGTCTTATAGTGAAAGTGGGTTGGATTTGAACGAAGGGGGGCTGGATTTAATTTAAGTAGAAAATATTGCTTCGTCAAACTACCCTTCAACATTCTACTCTACTTGGTAACAAAGACTCGGTTTAAAAAGAATGCCTGTAAGTAGAAGGGAGGATGGCGGTTTGGCACAGATTTCATGCCAGCCCCCCTTCGTTCAAATCCAACCCGCAGGGAAGGCTTAAGTGGAACAAAGGACCCAGCATGTTCCTTGGATTCACATTACTGCCTCCTTAATGGCCGGAACTGGCAAATAGTCCATCAACCTTGCGAGACATGGCCAAACACTTAACATTCTGGCAGACAAAGCGAAACGTCTTTCTGCTCTCCAGTGCCCGAACCCCGTGGACATCACTACGCCAAGAACCACTCAGACAGAAGGGGCAGGAGGCCCTTGAGCTTCATTTCTGTGGAGCCCTTCGTCGAGGAATGTCACGTTCCCTCGACATCCTTGTCAACTACCTCTTCCTATTGGCTCAAGGTGAGGAACAAGTGTTTCTTGAGCGGTGGCAGGAAAACCGTGCTCAGTATCTTTGAAGAGCCGCCACTGGTTCACGAGCACTTTGACGAAATGGAACCGCGGCGGTGCTACTCGAAGGCGAAGGAGAAGGGCGGAGCCAAAAAGAAAACGGCGGTGGTCATTAATGAGGCGGACATGAACGAAGCGATTGAGCACTAAGGACTCATTTGGAAGGTGTTTTAAAACAAATGAAGGATGAGTACGAAAGTCAATTCGTGAATTTAAGTGAATCGCGATTCGTGAAGCTAATCACTTCAATCCCTTGGAAGACACAATGGGAATTCATGGTTTAGCTAAAGTGATTGCCGATGTTGCTCCGAACGCAATCAAGAAAATATTATTCAAAAGTATTTTCGGAAGATTTCCGTTGACGCTTCAAATCGAACGCTGAAAATCGAGCAGAGACGTACAGAGGCTCTGGAAGAACTGTTTAGGACGTGGACAAGAACACTCGGACGATCGTCAAGGTCACGAAATCTCTTCATTAAGATGTGAGAATACTCCTTGACTTGATGCGCATTCTTTGTAGCATTGCATCCTGTGAAGCAGAAGCACAATGTGCTGATTTGCAAAAGGCTGGCAAAGTATATGCTGTGGCAACAGATGACATGAACGCTCTCACCTTCTGTACCAATGTACTTCTGCGACAAAAAAACCTTTGGCGAGGCTAGGAATGATTCAATTAAAGAGTTCCATTTAGACAAGATGTTGCAATCAATAGAATATAACCATGAATCAGTTCATCCTGTCCTGTTGGACTGTGATTATTGTGACAGTATCAAAGGTATCGGACACAAACGAGCCAATGAAATCATCACAAAGTACACACAATTGAAAACGTTGTTAAGCACTTGGATGAAAATGTTTAAAAAATCGAGACGCTGATTTTCTGAGATTCAAACAGTGAAGATTCCTATTGACGACTATCCCTAGGCTTACATCGCTTCTTCGAGCGGAACGAATGACAAGGATGAGGTTCTGAGTGGAGGAAACAAGGTCCCCTTCCACTGCGTCGATGGCGTCCCGCGCTCATCAACAATCATAATCGCTTTCCTCATGAAGCACGGACAAATGACGCTTCGTCGAGCTTTTGAGCACGTCAAAGTAGGTCTGGAGCTCTAAAATAAAAGAAAAACCAAACACCTTCCATAACAACTTACACCTTGGTGTGTGGGCAAGGCGAGTCTTGGCACTTTTGCCGCAACAGCTCCTGGCGAAGACGCAGTGCTCTTCCGAGCAGTCGGAGTTTTTGGGTTCCCCTGCGTCTTCCTCGCCCCCTGCGTCTTGTTTGACGCATTGGTCCTCTTTGGCGCCGGCTTCCCCTTCTTTCTTGGCATTGTAGCAACGGAAATGGGAGTATATTGACTTGTTGACGGACTTGGAAGTCGTTTCTGAGGAGAAGTCGCAGCACGCAGAAAGGGCTGAATGTACTTCCTGGCTCTACTGCAGTAGGACTACGCAGGACAAGAGGGGTATACTGGGGCGAGAATCGATGCTTGGGCCTCGGTGCCTATAGGTCTCTTATGGAAGACTCCGTATGTTTTGTGTGTAAAAGGTTGTTGGAGTGGGATTGGACGCTGGAGTTGCAACACTAATTAACGGCGTGTTGCCTGGGCTTGTTCTTTCAAATTCTCAAGCAGTGCCACTTTCTTTTGAATATTTTCAAAATAGATCCCGTAGATCTTCCGCCGGTTCGTGAATTTGATGATCGCTAGCGACGAATTTGAATCGATTGCTTCACCTAAAACGAATCATACCATTTATCATCAATTATCAGATTAGTGCTCCGATTTATAATCCTAAATCAAGTTTAGCTGCATTACCTGATCAGTCTTTCCACCTTTTCTAATAGAATTCGCAATGTGTCCACAAGCTGCCAAATTCAACACAACTCGGTCACAGAGTTTTGACTTCTGCTCAGCATACAGTTGTCGAGTGCTCATTCCAGAATTAACTGTTAATTAACACTAATTAACAATCAGTGTGTTCTGGGGAAGTTGCAGTTGGACACACTAGGAGCAAAAAGCAAATTAACGCACGATTAATTACTAACTTTAATTAGTTAATTGTACTTTTGGAAACTTCATTTCAAAGATACTTAAAAAGTACTTACCGATTTCTGTGGCAGTGACCAAAGCACTCCGCAGAGTAATGCTCAGAAAATTAAAAAAAAAACACTATTTTGAAACAAACCGTGAATTTTTAAAAACAAATTTTCTAAACGATTTTAAACAACGATTAAGCAATTTTCAGCTGTTAAATTTTTGGATGTTATCTTTTGCCTCTCATTTTCATTTCCCGCCACACTTACATTTGTTTGGTTTGTATTAAAGTCAGAGCGGGAGGCATTATCATTTGAATTTGAAACTTTATTCCCTCGTCATTTTTTACATCTGTTTTTGTTTACATTTTTTGTTTGAGTTGTTGTTTTTTTAAGTTTTGAAATCTGATTTATTTCTTGTTCAAATCCATTTTCACTCAATTTTTCAGTCATCTTGTGAATCCACCACTTTCTGGAAGTGGC
>JAQFYP010003640.1:0-10646 GCA_034694865.1 Bilobella braunerae
TATTGAATAAGATTAATATGGATTATGTTCTTGATGAATTAAAGTATGATTTCCGTAAATTTCCCATTTGTGCCAAACGTACAGTGCAAATCTCACTGCCACAAAATGCGCAGGTGATTTGTTGTAGCACAGATGCAATTTTTTCTCTTTTTAAAAGTGTAAGCAAAATATTAAAAGCATACTATTTAGTCCGGCCACTTTATGGAATCGGAAATCAAATTTTTTCTAACCAGAGGCCCATGTGAAGGAGATTAAACAGCAAGTCGATCTAAAAATCTGGTTTTGAAAGATATGTGTCAGTATGTGAAAAAAAGATAGTTTCATCACGCAGGCAAGATAGTTATAGGTTTTCCTTTTTTTTCTTTGTTTCAGTTAGAAACCAATCTTTTAACGTGAAATGGTTGTTTCTACAGCCACGACCCTTTCAAAAACGGATTATATAGTATTATTGTAAAGTGTCGATTGCAACTGTCCATTTTGTAAGACTGGAGTTTATTATGGACATGTGCAAGAGCTTTCTACTTTTAAGTTCAATCTATCTATTGACCTGTCGCACAAATTCTATGACTAGTTTTTGAACGTCCCTACTACCCTTCCGTGCAAACTACTTTGAAATATGCAGTATTATGAAACATATTTGAGAAGTATCTTCCAGCATTCTACTTTAAAGTAAGGTTTTAACAGCTTTTTCATTTAACAAAACTACTTTGAACTAAAATAACAAACAAGTTCATAAGTCATTGTAATTTTTATAAGACATTTTTTAAAGCAATTATTGAATCTAACCTTAATATGTGGTGTAAAACCTTTACCAAAATTTCTATTCAAAACGAGCAACTACGAGTCGTCGCTTGAGACGTAGATGATTTTATATTTTACCATTTTCGGAGTTGTAGGGCCACTGCCATCCGATTCTTCTTTGTCTTCCAAGTTACTCAAAACACGTGGCGGACCGTGCACCTCACCATAGGTCTCTGGTGGAATCGATGAATGGACGATGTTGTTAAGCATCCTCCTATTTTCAGTAGCCAATGCCATGGCCTTGGATTCAGCCATATCAGCTTTTAGTTCCATGTCTTAGGCTACGGGGCTGAGGTCATCTCCGTTTCCAAACAACGCCTTCGATTCCTAAAGCATCTGGAATACAACAAAAACATTATTAAAACTCCTTACTAACTTTTTTCTTCTTATTAGTATTATATTTATGAATAATATTGTGCCTTATAACTTGTTCCTTACCCACATCTCACGTTCCTCGAGGAATTCCAAGTGGGAAATGCGTTTTCATTTTCATCCTTCTTTGATGAACTGGATAAATTGTCCGTTTTCGTTGCGCTAAAAAAATAACAAATTTTGGTAATTTAAAAACAATCTAAGTATAATACTTTCCCTGTGATGTAATCCTGCAAAAATTAGATGAAGATGAGCCACGACTGATCACCGTGGAGAAAGCAGTAGACCAAGAAAAAAATTGATGAAACCTTTGACGGTATGCCTAAACTCGACAATCAGCAAATAATTCCAACAATCGATAATAGATATGGAAGCGAATGCCTAAACTGACTCCAGCTAGCATTAACAACAGCCAGTTGCCATCTGGCTCTCAACCAAAACAAACCTGAACTTTTTTTTTCAAAAAATTTCAAAAAGCAAAAATAAAAGAGTACCAAATATTAAAAAAAAAGTTAAAAAGAGAAGAACAAAACCCACTCAAGAATCAAAATAAAAAACAAGCGCAATATCGTGATTCACAGAGAGTCGACGTCTGCTCAGAAAGAAAAAACAAAATCAGGAGAAAGAAAATTCCTGAAAAAATTCACACTGCTGCTCAGGGTTCATATTGAACCGAAAATATTGGGTATCAACCCTGTAGTAAATGCTGAAGAAATAGATATTAAGATTAATCACGGAATCATCGTGAAGAAAATTGACCACTTGACGGCGTACACGAGCAGTTTCCCGCTTTTGTACGAAATCTTTTACCCAAAAAATACAAAAACCATGGAAATTCTGAAATCTGAAAGCGACCTAACCTCGTAATTCGTAAAACTATGGAGGAAATCGTCCCATTACTGAAATGTCAAATCTCAAAATTTGAAACAAGAGACGTGCGTGGCTCTGGCCAATCGGCGCTTTTGAAGAATGATGTTGTGGTGCATTATCAGATTCAACTTTTGACCAATTGGAAAACCAAAAGCATGAGCTGACAAACTTGAAAAACAAAAAAAAAACTGACAAAAAATGAAAAAGACTTCAGAAAAATTGTTTTAAATCTGGAAGGCGATGAGGCCGACATCAGAGAAATAGTAGCCAATCTACTCAACTATTGAATTAATTTCCAAGGCCATGATCAACAATTCTTGGCACCTGTCAACAATCGAGTGCAGAAGCAAGCTCACACCAATTCAACTAATTCCTATGGAGACCCTGAAGGTCGACCTACAATCAATTCAAGACAAAATTACGATACTCAACATGACCCTGGTGTTGTGTTGTACAGCTAGTGTCAATGTACTGTAGTCAGTGTTTCCCAGAATCGCCATTAGCTCCACCCATGACAGAAAAATGACGGTGTTCTATGCCTTACATCTGTAAATCACGATTTTGAAGTGGCGGAGCCAGTCATCATCAGTGAGTTCACCTGTGTAGTAGGCTTGTGCCGTAGCATTGCAGACCTGCAACAGAAAAAATTGTCGTTGTACGGCAAGCGTTCTTGGCGGTGGTTGCACGGTCACAGAATAATGAAATTTCGGCTTCCGATGAATTATGAATCGAAATTATAATATTGCATTTATTAAATATCAAATTATGTATAATCGTAGTTTTCGAGTAGCTAATAAGCGGACAAACCCATTTTGCGCGCGTGAATTAAAAAATCAAAAAGTAGAGTTTCACTACTATACACCTACCCTTACAGAAACAAAAAGAAAAGCGAAGATAAAAATAATAATAGTAGAGGACGTTAAATTGCAAATTGTACTCGGTCTTAAGACGGGTTCGTTTTGCTAATAATATATAAACTTAATTAATATTTAGCAGTAATAAATATTAAAGTAAATGCTGTACCATATGCTGACGAATGAACCCGTTCAGAACTAGACCCTTTGTTTACAAGCCTTTTAGTGACTCATTTTCTAATTTTAATTACTGTTGGAAATGTGCTTGCTTCATTTTTAATCCTAGCGGGCAGTGCGAAAAGCAATTGTTTCTACTTTTCTCTGACCTCGTGGTGAACTTTGAATTTAAAAATTTGAAAATTTGAATTTGAAACAATGCTTGGTGTAAGGAGCGTAGCGATTGGGTGAATTGGACCCAGTAGAAAGTCACGACTCCAAAAATCGTGACAAAAATAATCACTTCTTCAATTTATAATATCTAGGGTTCTTTTTTTTGTAGCTTATTAACTTACAATACATGTACAATTTTTCACTTATCTAATGTAATTTTTTTTATATAGAGAAAAGAAATCATGCTACAACATATTCAACTTCTTCATTGAATCTAATAATAACACTTTTATTTATATTATTTAATATTATATTTTTAATTTTTATGCAGCTTACATTGAATAAAGAAGCTATACAATATACTAGCCAAACAAGCCCGCAGTAGGACAGGAGAATTTCACTTTTCTTTTCTGGGGCCTTCTGTCCTAGGACAGTTATGTTTGGCTAGTCTTCAATATATTCATTTTTTGAAGCTTATTACAATTGAATCTTTTTCCATTTCTTGCACTAATTAGTAACTAAATAGTTTTGTTTTATATCCAACAAATTATTATTACAATACATCACTTAAACACAATAATTAGTCTTATTTTCTACAAATTGAAAATTACCCATCTCAAGTTGCCCTATTCGGGCCATTCGATTTATTAATTTCCCTATCTAAATTAGTCCTCATTCGGTTTAATCGGTTTCGGTTGGTTTTTTATCTTCGGCCGGGTCCCCCCTGTGAAACAGTAGAAATTGCGGCTTAATTTGCATAATGATATGCACATCCAAATTTCAATTCCATTTTGACTCTTTGCAATGTGCATAAAATTTTGATCGAAAAATGTGTATCGAAAACTTCATTAAATTAAAAATTAAATTCAAATTTTCATTTATAAATAAATGTTTTTAAACTTATTTCTTGGAAAACCTTATGAGAATTAAGCTGTGTTTTCTATTGTTTCAAACGGGGGACCCTTCAATATTTGAAATTCAAAATTTTGAAAAAATTCTAAAAAATCAGTTTATAAATTGTACAACAATATTCTACCAAAATTATAAGTTTTGATTATGTGTTGGGGCGACATAGCCAAACACGTGCTACAGTTGAAATACTTCTCATGTTGGTCGAATGGGCTAGTTTAGCAGCGTGTGTCTACCGTCAGTGGAAACAATTTTAACCCCGTCGTGATATCTTGGAGTTGATAAATGATCCTAATTTCTGCCCATGAAAGCAACGCTCTTTCATAAAACTTTTGAGCAGTTTGGAAATTTAGAAATGTTGGAATTTTTTTTGTAATTTTTTAGAATACAAAAGGTTGTTATTTACTATGAAATTTTTGGAAATTTGAACTGTTTCCAAGATTTGTAAAGTCTTGAACATCATGAATTTTTTTTGGAGCATATTTTAATACATTTGAAACAAGAGAAGGCTAAACATGTGGATAAAATGTGATTTGGCTTTGCACCACAGGTTCAACTGAGATAAGATTGAAAAAATTGCAGTTTAGTTAAAAACTAATTTCTGTCTCACGGAGTTGTCTTCCTAGCAAGGCAAGACATTCCGGTTGATGCTAAAGTTTTACATCAAGAAATTACAAACTGCATTAAATTTACAAAAAAAAAAGTATGCTGTCTTTAATATTCTCAAAAAACAGCATAATAAGCAAACGAGAGCTAGTTTTAAATTTCTGTTTGGTAAAAGTGCAAAGGGAGCAATACACTTTTTTTGTTTCACCTTCACAAAATCCCCTGTGTCTTGAATCAGCAGCCAATTTAAGCTGTTTGTCCACTTGCCTACGTCAATTACACAAAGATAAAAAAAAATTTATGCTTTGATGCTTCGTCAAATCAAATTTGAATTGATTTTTTTATTTTTTCCTGGTTAGTTGGGTAGTTGGAAGGGATTTTGTGTTTGATAAAAGTGTATTGCATGATGCTGAAAGATTTTGTTGATAGAATTGGAAGCATTAGAGTTCTGCAGGTTAAGTCCAACGTTCTATTAAAAATTAAATAAGTAAAACTATCGTACTTTGTTAAATTTATTTTAAAAAAATTATTTTTCTATCGTGCATTTAATTTTACTGTTTCAATTTGAAAGGTCATTCAAATGAAAAATTCAAAATAAAACACTTTATGCCAAAAATTTAAATTCGTTAATGTACTAAATAAAATAAAATTTTTACCAAATCTTCTCCAATCAACAAATGTGGCTATTTTAATTTTTTTGTGTGTGATTATTATGTTAGGTTAGGGTTGAGGTATTTACTATAAATTGTATAGGCTTTAACATATGATAATTTAAAATAAAGTAATCAAGATGTTTTTCTTTGTTAAATCACTACTATATCTATTATAAACTAATTTAAACTTATAGTTCAATACCTCTTTAGTTTTTAATTTTATTATTGTATTCCATTTTAAGATATTAATCCATTGTTGGGTTGACAATTAATTGTAGTTGCTGTGGCTAATAAATAAGTGTGCTGTATTATCTATAATTATTAATAATTTTTGTGGACAGTTCTAAAATTTGCGACGAATCAACTCAATCTCTTTTAAAGCAATAAAACTTTTCCAAATTGACTTGAGTGGAAATTATTTTGTGACAATTTATTATACGAAAGATGAAAGATTGTATCACACATACTTTGTGGCACATCATGATTGGTGGCATTGATTTTCAACAGGTCTCTTCAAGATTTTAGTTAAACGAAAACCTGGAGACCAAAATTAGACTGAATCAGGCAGAATTGTTTATAAACACAATGAAGTTAAGTACACATTGTTGTTATTATCATTACTAGATACCAACTAGATGAAAACTAAATTGTCATAGAATATTTTTTATAAATGTCAGGTTGTTCTCGTGCGATGATGGTTTCAGCAGCCATTGAATACAACGACATTTATATCTTCTTATCTAAAGTTCCGTTATTGAGTTATTTTATTTGCACTACTTATGAAATGTTTGCAATGTGTTGCAATTGTTAGTTGAAAAACATGTATCGAAGGATTGGAACAAACTTTAAAAAAAAACTGCAATACATCTAACATTAAGTTACATGGAAAGGATCCGGATAACATCAAATGATAAAAATATACAAGTCGGTAATGCTGAAAAGGTTAGCTTAAATTAGTTAGACTAATCTAGCACAACTTTCAACTTAACAGAATTTTTAATTTGAATAAAATTGATTGCTAAGGCTTTGTTGGATATTATTACAATATACACAATATCGCTACACATTTTTGCCCATCCCGTTCACATTTTATAGTAACGTCATATTAATTTCAAATTTATGCTTATCTTCTCAATTTTATTAATAGCTGTGCTTTTTATTACCGGTGAAAGATTTCTTGTAAAATGTTAATTTTTAAATTTCGATCAATGTCTTGACCTTTTTTTTATCTTACGGCTAGACTTGATAGATGTGGATGGAGTTTGGGAAAATTTAAAAACACCGAGTGGTTTTTCATTCACTCTTTGAGCTCAAAAATCACACAAAAATATTGTTCCGGACTTAAAACTAATTGAGTACCCTTTCTTAATAAAGTAAGTATTTCTGTGCGGTCAACCGTTATATGTCACAACTCAGATATCACTGTTTATTACATAAGGAATCCTTATGCTGAAATTGTTTGTTTCAATAAACTAAACTAATAAACTAATTAATTACTAGGTCATTTGCCCTACCATTAAATTGCACGTTTTAGCGTATTATGATGGTTTCAAAGTATAGTTGAAGTAGGTTTTGATAGCATAAAAATGGTTTCACTGTTTGGAACCAGTTATCTAGGAATACAATGGAGGAGAAGATAGCAAACCTATTTCAAAGCTTACTGGTTACATGCATATTTCCATTAGGAAAACTAAGATTTTCGAAGTTCTGACGTTGAGCAAATAAATTCAAGGTATTGCGTGGCTCAGAAGCAAAAGCACCAGTAAAAGACATACGAAACAAGTTCTATTTATTTGATTTTTGTGTAGTAGGTAACAGAACGTTTTATTCAAATTTGTTTTTTGAATAGCATATGCTGTCTTTAGTCTAATAGCAGGCATAGAAACCACAAGGGTCCTTGCAGCATGCTTGGTTGCCTTTGCAAGCTAGTTCAGGCTTATTGTTGCAGTACGTCAATTGAAGTATTCGTGGACATCCAAGCCTTGGCTCAAATACCGGGCAAGGCTTCGGCATATCTGTTAGTTATTAATTAATAATTTTTAAACTTCTTAATAAAAGTTATCAATTTGATAAAAATAAATTTATTACTTACTTAAACGAATTAAGTTGAGGTCTCAAAAGTTTTACGTTTCGTGAAGCGACTACCCTCACATTCCAAAGCAACGAAGGCAAAAATGGCGACGAAAAATATTGCACACTTCATTTTTAAACCTTTAGTAGTAGCGGTTTTCCTTGCTGTATGGTAGAAACGTTATAGAATGGCAAACCTGGGTTAATTTATATATAGGCAAACATCTTCCGGCTGTGATTACTTTAATTAAGATGGTTTTCTTTTGGCGAGATATCGTCTCATCGTGGTTGCAAATTCAGTTGTGCAAGAATTTTGGTTCACACCGCAATGTAATGTGGTAGTGATAACAAATTTATAATGCTACCGAAAGATATTAGAAGAAAATTTGACTTACTTTAAATGCATTTTTCGAAGTAAGCAAACACTTTAACGTCTCAATTATTACATACCAACAGTAGCGGTTTGTCTGACTTAATTTTATGTCAAACTTTGACAACAAGGAGTAATCAATAAAAAAAATTTTATGCTAACATGCTGGTCGTCTGCTAAATTAAAAACTTTCTCTTCCAAACTTTCTACTTAAGAACTTATAATTTATTGAAGCTCTTAGTAGATAACCAAATTGTACTACAATATTTGTTGTCATCAGAACTTTTGAAAATAAGACGCACTTCATTTTAGAAGCGAACAAATTATTGTATTGTTTTAAATATGTGTATTAGTACATGTGTTGAGAAGAAAAAAGTGATCATAGCACTAAGTTAATTTACTTTTTGTGGGTTGCAAAACTGCTTTACGTTGATTAATTACCCGCTAGCTGATAATCAAGGCACATTAGTCCGCTGCAAATTAAAGCAGACTCATGTATTTGGCAGAGTCTCTAAATGTTGAGAAGAGCGCGTTTTTAAAAACTAGAATAGAATACTGGCGATACATATTTTGTTAAATTAGCCTCAGGAAACTTACTTAATACTTGAATGTATCAACTAATGAAATGTAAGTATGAAGTATAATATTCAAGGTCTCCGAATTTCCACGTCTATCTACGTTTTAACAGTGCACTTTTTTAATTAATAAATTAATTATTATTTCGATTATAACATCAAATTGTTGATGGGTTGGCGACGGCGCATAAAAACAAGAATAATTAACCTAATAATAATAAAAAATTTTTTTTAAATAAAACATGACCCAGAAAAATTTGGGGCTGCTTGAGCTTGAACAAGGGCAAATCGTGCCGCTCAAATTATTTTAAAAAAAAATTAAAAACATTTTTTTAGTTTAAGTTTTATAATTTTTAGTTCCCTGATATTAGTTGTTGTTACAATCTCACCGGTGGTGATTTGTAAAATTACCGCCTCACCGATTTAATTTGTTTTCACAATAATGGAGTCCTGAGGTAGTAAGTTGACACTTTGCACTCATTTTGCAATAAGATAGGTGATACTTAAGAGGTGGTGAAAAAGAGGTGGAGAACTGGACACATCGCCACCGGTGTGCCATTTTACCGCCTCACCACCTCATTTTTTTTTAAATAATTGAGGTGGTGAGGCGGTAACTTGCACTGCTATACCTTAAGATTAAACTGAGGTGATGAAAAAAGGCAGTACCTTGAGCTTGATGAGGCGGCAGCGAAAACATTTTAGTTTTGAAGCTATTCCAATCAACACAAAATACCCTTCTGGTGATTGAGTTTTACATTTCCTTTGAAGTTTCTGCCAGCCGATGAAAATTGCAATCCCAAAAATTGTCTAAAGAGCTGGATATAACGTGATCAGATTGATTAGGAGGAAATTATGCCTTTCCCTAATACCTGTTAGGAAACATAAAAAAATTACTGTCGTCAGCAACACTCAGCCACCCTATTCATGTGTTTTACGCAATTATTTAAATGCCACCATTGATGACACGTGATTGGTTCTTGAAATAAACGGATCTAGCTCAACTCTGTTAAGTAGAAAGAATTTATATACAGCAGGAGGATCATTACAGAACTGTAGAAAAAAAGAATCTCAAATCAAGTGTAATTTTCCTGCTAACAATGACACCACTATTGACTCTGTTCGCGCAGTGTGCTGGCATCCGTGTCGACAATTGGATTCAGAATGTGAGTTTTAGTTATTTACTGTTTCTGGCTGTCCATGCCTTAAATCTGTTAACATATCTTCTGCGTAACTAGAGTTTGACACGAGGCATTTTGTTTTCCACCTTGTTGTGGCTTTGTGTGTTTCCCTCACAGCCACCTGCTCAAGCCGTGCAGGAGGACACGCAAGCATAAGCGAGGTACGACTATGATTTATTTTTTTGAAAAGAGCAGTACCAAAGTCTATGTTACTTTGTATTTTAGGTTGAAGCGAAAAATGAGTTCACCCTTTACAATTTTAAAAGAATAAACCATTCTTGTCCCCTCGTGGAAGTGTCTTCGTCTGAAAGAAATAAACGGCAAGTTGCAGTTTTTATGTTACATAAACATTTTACGCAATTTTAAGTTGAGTCTTGATCATGATTCTTGACGTTTGATATCCAATCTGCTTTATTGATACTTACTAGAGTTTATTTCTCAAAGTTTTTCACAATAAAGTTCCACTAAAACCATATATAACTTACAATTTGACGTTCAATGAGACAATTGTTTTATAGTACCAACAATTTTTTTTACTTTTTATTTTAGTTCATTTGTTTTGGAAGAATGCAACCAATCACCTCTTCAAGACGATTTCTTTGTCAGAATAGGCTCGGAAACGGAAAATCAATGTGCTGTGTCGTCAAGTGGCGTTTTTCCCAATCTCAAGTGCTTGGGAATAACCAATCGCAGTGCGTTACCAACAATCGAAGAAAGCAATCGGGAAAATGGACAGCAACCGAAGGCACTGTTTGAATGTGTAATTTCTAAAAATTAACAGAATTGCATCCTAATTATAAATGATGAAACAGCGTGTCTGACTAATTAGGCAAAATTATTGTCATCCATATGTTTCGACCAGTTGATGATTTCCGATTTTTTAGGATACCGTTTTTGTTTCTTTAACAAAAATTTTGTATAATTACTTCACTGTTATTTGCTGAAACATCCTGGTTGAGGGTTCGTTTCAAAAGCAAGTTCCAAATTTAAAGTCATTTTTGCATGGTTACTAGAATTACCAATAAGCACTTACAGATGAAACGAATTCTCGTCAGACT
>JAQFYP010003641.1:0-10645 GCA_034694865.1 Bilobella braunerae
CCAAATTTACAATGGTCCAAATGCCTTGGATCAAATTGTTTTGGACCAAATTGTTTGGACCAAATGACCTGCTACCCCTTGAATTCATGAAACAGGTCTTAATATATCGTTCTTAAGCTACCACATCTTAATACAAAGCATATCACATCTGTTGGAAAATAATTTAATTATTTCAAAGCTAAAAGAGTCATTGACGTTTTTCAATGTTCTGGAAACGTTGAATCCAAGAAAGGATACTTTCGAAAACTCGTCATCTTGTAATTTTTGAGGATTTGAGATAATTTTTAGCTGATGGTTGACATTGTTGAAAATTAATTTTGTCTAAGTCGACGCCTTAATTAAAGCATTAATTAAGTATAATATAATATATTATATTATTATATTATAATAATATATATTATATATACTATTAATTAATTAATTATATATATAGTATTATATAACTCTCATTCATTTGTCACACGCACGTATCTTGATTTGTATTGTCAGTCAGAGTGAATTTCCATGTCCTCCTAATCCCTAGTGTACTCCAAAGTAGCCATCGGGTTTTGATGATTATTGAGCATGCAGAGGATTGTATATAATTAAAATCTGAGTTTTCTCAAATTTATGAAAAATTATTGAATGTTTGATAGAAATCTTGCTGTGTATGACTGATAGGTCAATCGCTCTGTTTTTATTGATAAATGGCTAACCGAAAATCAACACGTTAACATAACTTTGAACCTGTTTCTTATGTAGCACAGTTTAAAAGTATGGTATAGTCTTGCATAACATAGAGTGGCCTATAATAGCTTAAGCTTATTTTAAACTCCAGCTGAACAACATGCAACACCTAATCACCAAATTACCTATTTTAAAGGCATATTGGCATCTCAAACAGTAGCTGGCCAATACCGAGAAAACAAAAACCGAGAAGCCAGAACCTAGAAAAATAAAACCGACAACAAAAAAAACCGAAAAAACTAAAACCGAAAACGATCAAAAACCGAGGGATTTTTTGTTCTTGGTATTATTTTTCTCGGTTCTGAATTCACGGTTTTTGTGTTCTCGGTATTGACATGGAACCTCTCAAACAATAGTTCTTAGAAATTGGCCCTAATTTTAAATTTAAGTTCTGATTGTTGATTTTCTTTCCAAATTTGCTAGGTACTTTCTCCATGGACGATAAATTCTGCGGAAGTGAGAAGCAATTGATTAAGTCAGGGAAAGAGAGGACTCTTCCAGGAAACTGAAATTAAGCATGAAATGATTAAGTGATCTTCACAAATATATAGTCTTCCAGGAAAAGCAAACCCTTCCGTTTTCCGTAGGCCAAAATGCCGCCTTGGAGTTCATGACCTCAGCGTAAGTGTGTAATTTAAAGTGCAAATGCTATTTGCCATAATTCAGTGGAGCACTCTCTGCTTAATACATCTTGACTGGATGAGCTGTTGCGAAAAGCTATTTATTACCTTCCTAATTGTACCGTGTCCCAGAGGCATGACAAATATTTAAAATAGTTTTCAACTAAACTCGCAGTATTTTAAAGCCAAAAATAATTAGGCTAATAATAGAAATAATTACACCACTTCTTCTTCTACCGCCAACTTTCAAGAAACGACTGTATTTACCTCAATTCTATATTTAGTAATTCCAAAACGTTGAGACAACGTTCTAAACCATTTGTGCTTGACTAAGGTTTTGAAATGTGTGTGAGACGCTCGTGTCTAAGTTCCAGGCTGGCTAGTCACAAGGATTGTGGATTTATACGGGGCTTTAAAATTGAGGCCCTTGGCTAATGTGACATTCCTGCCCGTGTCAACAAAGTGAATTTGCTTCCTTGTCAAGTGAAAGACGAAGGAGGCGTGTCAATAAATTATGCCACCACTGGCCATCATTTAACAGAACCTGATTTTAGGCACAATTCAGGATTCTACTTTGTTACAACTTGAGGCCAGGGGAAGCTGAGAGGCATTAATTTGACATGATGAGCAAGATCCAAAGCTCATTCAAAAATAACAAGGAAAGAAAGTTACTTCACCCTTCATCGACCCACGCTCTTGCAAAATTTATAGCACACATGTGTAACTGGAGTGAAATTGAAGCTACAATTTAAAGCACAATGCTTGCTACACTTTCTGCTAAATAACTTTTTTTTTTAATTTTTTTCAAGGTATATTTCTAAAAAAAAAATCTATTAAATTAATTTTTGGGGATAAAATGAAAGCTTTTATTTGAGCACATCACGGAATGATCTTGATTTCAATTTTTTCAGAGTGCTGATTTCTGTCCATTTCAATTTGTTTGCAGTTTTTATTAAATAGTTTTCATCACAAATGGTGACACGATGTCACGAAGAAGCCCACAACCAGATACAAGATAATTTACCCTAAAGATTTTATTTTATAAGCTTAGATTTAAAACCAATGCAATGAGTTAAAAAATTTGATTTGGGAAATTGGAAAACGATACACTATATAATACAAAATAGGGAAATCAATTCTGAGAAGTAAGTATATGAGTCTAAAAACTACAATTTTTTCAAATTTTGTAAAATGAGAGCGGATATTTCGATTTATTTGAAAAGCGACCTTGTGCCCTTTGCAATCAGGAAAGTTTTTCATTTTGAAAATTGTAAACAACAGTTGCAGACCGGCCAAAAATGAGTACAAAACAAACTCGACTCATGACTCAATTCTAAACATTTAAAAATCACGCTACCAGCATGACCATCAACTTTGAAAACAAAAACAACAAAAACTGTCTTGAAATATTAATTTTCGAGTTATGTAGTTCACAGAAAGCAATGCATGCTTTAAAAGATGCAACAGATAATAAAATTCAGAATTTACTGTGATTTGGACAAAATAAGGATAGAAGATGATTTGTGGTGGTTAAACATATGGATATCAAATAGATAGCAAATTTGTCGCATTTGACAATTTTAATAGCCTCTTAAGTCTGGAAATGGCAAGGTGAGGAAATATGATACTTTGAAGATTTTGAAAAATGACAATTTTTATAATGGCAATATCTTTAAAATTTTCTTGTACCTGGGGACAGGCTAGTTTGGGTTTTTTTATGCAATATTCTAAAGCATTTCTTTGTAGTGCTTTAACCCAATATTCAAATGCAGTTAGTCTAAATTTTATAGCTCTTGCTGCATTACAGTTCCCTTCATATCTTTCACCTGGAGTTCTTACCGCTCTGCTCAGTTTTGAACTGCGGGAGAATGCCTTTTTGTAATGCACTTTCTCCATGCTTTCGCATTTCTGCTTGTTCAATAATTCATATCGCCATTACCCTCTCGGCTTTGTGATAAATTGCCTACATTCTCACGTCTCACGAGTCAAGACGCTTCCTTGATGAGACAAACTTCATAAAAATCTCATTAGGCTCTGCCAGATATCGCGTTTTATCCTGCAAAAAAAAAGTACAAAAAACAATCCAATTTTGTCACAAAAGCCAAAGACTGAGTCAGGACAATTAATTACTAATTCTACTCTTGACGTTTAAAACGTGACATATACTCAACATTTTTTAATGAATCCGGCAAATCTCTCAGCAATTAAATTTCAACAAAAAATTGTTAGCATATTTTGATTGCTGTACAGCACCACTTTGTAAACCGAACACAAGCATGTTAATAAAAACGACATTTGAATAAGGCTGAATAGAACAAATATATTCATATCGCGTTCATGACATTTATGATTAGGACGTGTTCAATACCAGTGCATATTCAGGGTTCAGATCTAAATGACGTAAGTTTTTGCAAAGTAAAGGTAACGGGTTTTAGAATGGGATTATTTGAAAATTGCATTTTCAAATAGTAGAGAAACGTGGTAGAATTTTTGAAACAAAATTTCCAAGAAGTGAAATACGCGTTGACATTTCAAGCGCTGTGACGTGCCTATGCAGTAAACTGCCTTGCACCTAGTTCCCATTTGTCCTGACAGAAAAGCAACTCCCTTACATTTTGTTAGTTGGATTCCAACTGCGACAAGTGATACAATATTTAAAGAATGTATTTTCTACAGTAATTCTCTTATTTTTTATGCGTCCATCCGTAGCATTCTAAAACTGCAACCGTATTCCAAAAATACTATTTTACTTCAAAAATAAAAACAATTACGCTTACTCCAGCACGGCAACCTTGGTTTCCGGGTTTTTGCTAGTGTACAATATATGTAGAAACGCTCAAATAAATGAAATTTGTGTTCAATGTATAATAATAATAATATTATAATAATAATATAACATAATATTGTATGCTACTACATAATGTAGTTTGTGTTTCCACCATCAACTTTATGCTAAAGGTGCATTACGCTACTTTATTGGAATTATACAACTTTATGCTACACCATGTGCTACATGCTGTTTTCTAGCGTCCTTTGTCCATTTTTGAAAGTTAGAGTACTTCCCAATTGGTCCTCAAGTGCATAATTTCAGGTATTGTCCAGGTTGCCTAATGACTTGATTTCGTCTTCTGCCCACCCTATCATTTCCTCTTGGTTGAGTTCCTGTTGTTAACACAAAATGATGGGGTAGGTTTAATGGGGTGTGCTTTACAAGAGGAAAGGGCTCATTACTCATCTCCTACGGCGTAGTGCCCCTGAGAAGTTAACAAGTCAACAAATAATTTGTCAGTCAAATAATTTACCATTATTTCTTTGAGTGAGTAAGAAACGCTCTTTCCAATCTTATTGTCAACAAAACCCACTTGCAGCACAAGAATTTTGTTTTTATAACCACCATTTACAAAGCCTACATCCTCCCCCTCAATTTGTGGATATTTTTAACCCTGATGAATATCTACTTGAAAAGGTCACATTTACGGGGCTTTGTGTTGGTACTTTAACATTTTTTTACTTGTGCTTTCTCTAACAGCAACATATTTTTTAGTCTTGTATGTCCAATATGCAAGCAAAGCGTAAATACTCGATGAATTTTGAAACTTTGTGTTGATTTCTGATAATAATGAAATGAAAACATCTTAAGAGTTTTTGTATATAAATACATAATAAATTTTCAGATTCGATTACCATTATTTTCACAAATTTAACATTTACAACACCAAAAATAAAATTTGAAGAATAGTAGTACTTATCAAGAGCAAGACAAGTAGCGACACTTTTCGATTTTGTATTAATAGGTATGTGAAAACGTAAAATAGAAGCGGAATCGTTTCATCAGAACAAAAGTTGCAACGCGACAATGTTTCAACTTTAAATTGTGACTCGATTTCAGTAAGCTTCTATGAAACTTGGATTTAAATAATCCAATGACATAATGCCAGGACTGGGATTAAATCCGTTTTTTAAATTAGTTTCAAACACAATGGCAACTCGCCTCCGCCCAACCGCTAATCCTCCGTGAACAATAAGACGCAAGTCAATTTCAGATAAACGCAACCTCACTAGGTCGTTGTTTAAAAAAATTGAAACTAATTTTAAAAGGTAAAAAAGGATCATCCCGCTAGAAAGGAAAAGGTGTTGTACTTTTTTTATTATATATTTTGAAGAAGCTGATGTAATTTGAAGCGTAAGTATTCCGATTACTTCTCCACGCCCATAAGCTGATGCAGAGAATCTCGAACAAAATATCATGGAAGAAATATTTAAAAAAAAAATATTTTTGGTATGCATGTTTTTTTTTCTGGACAATTTTTTCTGGAAATTGCGCGCGTAAACTTTTTTTTTAACAAAATAGTTGAAAGTTTCCCTTCAAGTTTCCAGTTCGGCTTATTAGCCAGTGAAAAAAAAATATTAGAATTAGAATTATAAAAAAAGAACTTACTGGAAATATTTTAAAATTGTAGCATGACACCGTTGGCTAATTTTTTGCATCAAAAGCGTAGGATATTTTGGTTTCAGTAGTTTAGACAAACTATAGTTCCCAATGTTTTTGAGACTATTAATTTCCGGTTCAAAAATAAGTGATTCGATCTGCAGTGTTTATACAGTAATTTTTTTTAAAGTTAATGATTCTAAGAAGCGCACTGAATTAAAAGAAAACGGTGTAATACAAGTAAGTTTTCTAAAATTCGTTTATTTACCAAATTGTCGAATACACCAAACAATTCTAGTTTGAGGTTTCACCTAATGCGATAAAAACTAATTAAATTTTTTTTCAACATATTTGGAACAAATTTTCCACTCAAGAACATTTGACCAAAAAGCTTTTTTGTAATGTTGATTCAGCTGTAATTGATTCGCACATTCTGTTCCCACATTTTGATAATTCTTATTCATTATTCAACTTTAAATGAATCATTAAATGAACTATATTCCTGAGTGTTCTGTTCATTTTGAGGCTGATTTATACTATAATTAAAATTTAAATAAATTTAAAAGATTTTTTTTTCTAAATTCCTCTTCTAAAATGGGCAAATAATAAAAAGTATGTACGTAGGGTCTGGATTTTTTGGTGCAGAAGCGATCTCTCTCCGCTTTTTCACTTTCATCTGCAGTTGCTTTTGAGATTTCGAAAGAAAGAGACCCAAAGTATTTACTAAAACAGGAATTTAGACCTGTTTTGTTCTAAAAAAAAACGTGTTCTAAAATTTCAAATTTGTGTTCCTCATCGCTTCTTAACAATCGTAGCATTAGTAATATTTCACCATCACAGTTGGATTTCGCACTATTTTATATTGACCAGAAAGTTTCGGGTTTATTTGAAGGGAATTTGATTCAACTGGAGTGAAATGCTGTTTTTTTTAATTGTAGGTTTTTTTTTATTTCAAAATTTTTTTCGAAATTCTAGACTTAGAAACTACTAAAATTTTTCGAATAATGTCATAGACCGTAATTCAAGTGAACACGGCTTCTTTGAAATTTTAAAATTTGACTATTTACAGTCTAACGATTAGTTTTTTATTAGTTCCCAAATAATAAATGTAAATGACCTCACCTTACCAGCCATTAAAGTATCTACTACCAACGCATCATTCTACCGCGGCGTTCAGTCTAGACCAGAATTGAAGGGCCCCTAAGCAAAAAGAGATTAAGGGTGGACCGTTTGTGAAATTCAAATTTGCGCGGGTATTTATTACGGCCAATTGATATCAATTACTCGAATAATACGAATAATTCATCTTTTCATCATGTTCCGCCTAAATTTAAAATTTCTTTGTTTCAAATTCCCCATGCTCCGTGGATCTCAAAATGGATAGCTTGCCGAAGTGCCGAAGTAGACGGAGCGGATTACATGCGACACTCTCAGTATCTCAGTAGTAAAAACGTCTAAAATAAGTTTCTTGATCTTGTTAGTTTAGGTTAGGAAAATTTAAGACAAAAAACAATTCAAAACAAAAAAAAATCAATTTTTTGAATTGAAATTTTATTAAAATTTATTAAAAAAATTTTCTGGCTGTTTAGACGCCAGAGACTAAATATTACTATAAATCTTTTGTAATAGTCTTACATTTAGTTGCGTTCAGTTTTTTGTGAAGCCTACATTTAATTTTTGGTTTGGTTTTTTGAACAATTTGTAAATTACTTGAGAGAATTAAGTGTTTAGTGTAATAAAGTTGTTGAAAAAATTACTCAAGTTCTTACTTCTTATATTGTAATTAACACTCGAAATTTTGAAATTTTAAAAAATATCCTGCACTTCAAAATTATAAATATGTAAATTATGGAATGAACATAAATTTTTTACTCTGATTTACATTATATTTCTGAGTCATGATGAAATATTATTTTGCCCTCATTTCCGCCAACGTTTACCTTAGATTTAGTGGGATTTGATGCTGTCATTTTTGGGACAAAACCCAGCATTTTGACATAAGTAAAAATAATAACAAATGTCCTCATTTCATCGCTATTGAGTTACATGCACTTAATTGCTCTTTTAGCAGGAGAGCCCTTTAAAAGGCTAAATACAAAAATCTGAACAGGACGAGCTCCCGATGCAACTCAATTATGCAGTTATGGCAATTGAAGGGCCGGCCATCACAGACTCTTGTTTTAATCATCATAATTTTAAGGGTCTCCTTCTATCTGAACAGTGATGAGGTTTTCTAAGTTAGTGATTGCTTTTGTTTAAGAAATGAAAAACAAATTGTTTAATATTATAAACAATGTTGAGAAGGAAGTTCGTTAATGAAATTAGACCACTCTGAATTATTCAAACAACGAGCGTAAGGGCTCCATTTTGCTTTTGACGGAGGGGAGACACGGTTTGTTGCTCACGGAGCTTTTATTTGTTCGGCCATTGTCTTTCCCTTTGAAACGTTCCTTGCATATTAAGGGCCCTCACGCCTCGCTCACTTCAAAAAACTTATTTCCAACCTGTTTTTACGACGTTTCCCTTAAGTGTCCCTTGTCATCTTACTCAATTAAGACACTTAAAAAACTTTGTCAAAGGCACTCCTGTTTGCTTTTACTTCCAAAAATGTGAAAGTCATGTCTACTTATTATCAAGTGCGAGAACGCAAAGGACACAATTTAAAAATCTGACTTTATTTTATAAATCAAAATTCAGCGCCGTCTAAAACACAAGTTGTAAGAACTCCCGAATCAAAAAGTAAAGTAGCAAAAAGTGTTTATCTTATACATAAATTTTTTTGAACATTTTGCTAAAATAACTCACATTTATTTTACACACAGAATATTTTTTTTAAACTTAGCTTTGATTAGATTTGGCTAATTAATTTGAACAATACGTGCTTTGTATTGAAGTTAAAAAATTTGACTTAAATTTTTAATTGAAGATTCAGCGCCGTCTAAAACACAAGTGGTAAGAACTCACGATTCAAACAGGCAAATAGCTTTCAACAGCTTTGTTATCGTATTACATGAAAAGTTTGAACATTTTGCAAAAACATGAACAACTTTACACCTTTTTACACATAGAACATTTACTAGACTTAGATTTGATTACATTTGGTTAATTAATGTGAACAAGACGTGCTTTATATTAAAGTTAATGACGAAATTATTTAAGTTTAACCATCACAGATTAGAGAAAAATTTCTAAAATTTCTCGAAAACGTAAAAGTAAAATGTTCTTAAATATTATTAATATAAATTAAACGCGTCTAAATCTAAACTTAACATAATTGCAGAAGGAATAAATCGTTTAGGTAAAAACCTAGACTTAAATTAATTTGATGATAAAATTTTGCAACATATTTCTTGCGTCTCACATTGTAAATTCCAAGTCCCTACAAATTAGACCTACGTTTTAATAGATCCTTAAAACAAAATTTTATTGAACAAGTTCCTCCACAGTTTGACATTTACGAGACAGGAAGGCTTCACTTTGTTGCACTTGGGCTTAAGAGTTTGTGAAAAGATTCTCATTGAAAAGTGAGCAATGCGAAAAAGCCATGGGCCCTGAACAATAAAAACCCTACAAATCCAAGCAAATATTTAGTTTAGATGCTATCTCCTGCTGGGCTCACATACTTCAACTATTGTTGAATATCAAGCAGATAACGCCACCATAGTAATTTACAAACGATTGAAGGCAGTTTTGTTGACCAATTAAAAATGTAAGGGTCGATGAAGACTTCAAAGTTAAAAAAAATGTTTTGGACAAAAATGTACTAGAAATGGTCCAATTATTGATTGTGACGATAAAATTCTCTTCATACACTTTAGAACCGTGTAAGCGGATTTTTTTTTCGAAGTAGCGTTTTGGGTGCAGGTCAACGAGGACTTAAGTATTTATTATTTCCTGTGTTTAGTCAAAGGGACTTCAAGGTCTCCGCCTTGGCACTATCTTCAGAGCCCATCTTTATTCTTGCCGAATGCTTTAGAGACTTATTTGAAAGAGGCGGATGGCGGTTCGGTAGAAAAATTGCTTTATATTTCTCTGTGAAATGAAAGTGGGCCTTCGTCCTTGGATTTGTTTCTTTTGATTTCAATGAAAAATTGATAGGAACCAAGAACAGATTCAAGACTCAGGCAAAGCACATGCCTCGTTTTTGGACAGTTTTTAAAGAAACCCTTGAACATTTTCACGTATGAGACTTCCAGGTGGACCAACGTTGGCAATCGGAGACCAACAAGTAAAATGCTGTTGAGTTGCACTTTGTAAACTGTACGTTGATTGGAAGTTACGATGCAATTGCTGTGTTTAATTGCTTAAATTGCCATGTTGTTTAGTTGATTACATTTTTGGACAATAATTATCCAAACCGTTTCTGAAACAAAGTTTTTGCTTCCAAAAACGTTTACAATGAATTGTTCAGGTTATCCTTAAATATGTGAAGTTTGAAGTGCGTAAAATGCGTAACAATTTTGTACTTGAATTCAACAAGTAATATTTCTTACGTGTTTTTTTTTTACAAAAATTTAAGCAATAATTGCACCAAATATTTGAAACTATCTGTTCTCTCTTGCAGAAGATTTCATGCAACATGTGAACAAATAAATAATATAAATAAATAACGTTGCAGGTCAATACCGTGAAACCCAAACCCGATAAACCATAACCAAGAACCCTAAACCGAGAACGACCTAGACCGAAAAAACCAAAACCAGGAAAACCATCTTTAATCCGAAGTAGTTTTCTTGGCTCCAAGGTGCAGGAAGCTAGCACCCGAGCACCAGGAAGACAGCGCCCAGCGCCGCCGTTTCGTGAAGTTAGCACCCACTTTCCAGCGCCCACTCCCAGCACCCTATGCTGACCTTGTGGGAACATCATTCCA
>JAQFYP010003642.1:0-10645 GCA_034694865.1 Bilobella braunerae
TGCAAGTACCTGTTCTCAATGCTCGCTTCCAAACCATTTGTCAATAAATCTAAGGATCCCGACTTCATGAAGGGCGTTACTGTCATGGTCATGTTCATGCAACCAAAAGAGGGTTCATCGGTCAACTTCTACGACATTGCTCTTAAAGAAGCAAACAATTTTGGACTCCATGTCAAGGAACAAGCTGCATTGAGAATTTATCCGTCAGAACAGCAACAAAAGAGGAAAAGGTTTGCTGTTCATGATGCCAGCACGCATAAAATGTTGGTGTAAATTTGCCACAAAATTACCCATCCCAAATTGCTCCTATACCCATAATTATATTCATATATAGTCATATTAATTTTGGCGTAATTTGATGAATAAATATCTATTTGCATTACAAGTTATGTTAAGTTCTATTTGGCTTTTGTTCGTATAACTCATATTCAGAACTTATTGATAAATAGGCATAATACAAGAAACTAAAAAAGAAAACTATTCAGCCAAAAACGGAGATTTCTATTGCGCCATTAGTTAAAATGTGCGTTATTGATTGCCCGAGAAGTGTTGATACTGTCGATTTGAAAATTTTGATTGTAGTAAAGTTGTAGAAACAAAGACAATGTTAAATAAGTTGCAACTTAATTAAATACGGATCTTATGTACCGATGGGTTTCGAGGCTATGATTAGGGGGTTACACGATGACCGACTATAATCTATGATCGCGATCATTTTGAGAATCGCTTTTTTCTCTTCTCTCTGCGCAGACGCGTGACGTCACACTCCGATTATAATCGGCTCATAAACAACCTCTTCGAGGAGGATTTTTTCCCAAACAATCCGATCATTTTACAGCAAAACAACTTAAGCCCAAATGAAAATTTAGTTAGTTGACTAAACTGTCACTTCCGTCTCCCAGTAACACTAAATCTTCAGCTAAGGTTCCTGCTGAAAGTTATAAGTGGTCGAGTTATAAGAATAATTTTTTAACAAAATTACTCGGATTTGCCTAGTTCGCGATTGTTTTTGCGTACTTTCACGAGGCTTGATTTGCATAACTACAGCAAGTTATTTCACCAGAGAAATATTGTTCTAGAAGTTTTACATGACAGTTTCCAGGCTAATATGTACTAATATTCCTTACCTAAATATTTATCTTTATCCAATGCTTCTTCTACCATTCTACTTGCGTAAATATTGTTGGTATCCAAAGCTGCTTACCAAACTTAGGATATAAAAATGGAGTTGTTGAAAGTTGTATACATAACTTTAAGATATTTAATACTTCTACTTCTTCAATGCAATGGATGCATTTAATGTGGAATGCTGAAGTAATATTGTGTAAGTAAAAATTCCAAATCTCTACCAGAATTGGAATATTTTTAATTTTCCTACAATAATTAATTGTATTAGAAAACGATGAGACAAATCATAAAAACATATTCATTTCCTGATCTGACAAAATATACCTTCATAAGTATCTTTTTCAAACAATACTTCTACACCCTGGTAAAGAAACATTGTTTATAGTGAAACTATAGATGGAATATTGAAAAAAATGGATTAAAATCACGAATACCATAATTTGTTAAAAAGAAAATTTTCAATGTTTACATTTTTTAAAAAATTTCCATTACCAAATTTTCTATGGTGTGTTGTTTGAAATAGAACACACTCTCTATCATCACAAACACATTTGCATTTTTAAGTCAAAACTGAAATCAATCATATGATTTCCTGGACTCAATTATTACTGGCAACTGCGTAGCAAGAAAAAGTAAACCGTGGTAAAACGGTCACTCAAGCAACGTCTGTAGGAGAATTCGACAAGGAGCCTTTTGGGTCGTCGGGGTCATTGTAACTTTTGTTTCACACAAAAGTAGGGTTTGACCTACTTGGTCAAGAAGTCATTTCCGGGTGAAGAGGAGTCCTGGGGTCATCAGCAACATCATAACTTTTTGTTTCATGTGAAAGTGGAGTTTGACTCGGCAATGTCATTTTGAGGTCAAGGGGTCGTTAGGGGGCCACACAGAAAAATACCTAATACAAATGGTGTTTCCTTTCATAAGAGAAACAACTTTTGTAGGAATCATTTTTCAAGTTAGTTTCATAGAATGCTACTGACCTTGACCATTGAACCAAAAGAGGGTCAGGTCACTGGCGGTGACACAAAAACAAACATGTACTGTGCTGGATATCAAGGGACTCGCCAACAGCTTTGAGATATGTTGTGTATTCCCTGAGATAGTCGCGATACTAGGACGGACGGACTAAAACATAAAGTGCTACTTAATAAGTAAAAAGACTATTAAAAACCCCACACGAAATTTCTATTAAATTGCCAGGCACTGCTACATTCGTTGTGGGCATTTCTGGAAATCTGCCATACTTGTTTTAAATTTATTAAAAAATAGCCTGGCTCCCCTGGTCATGCAATCCAACCTATGTCCCCCCCCCCATAACCGATAAGGCGGGAATTTTATGTTTTTTTTTATATATTTTTCGAGATATAAAGTTATTATAGTCTCGACCCAGGTGACCCCGTATACCCATTTGTATTTAGTACAATACAGTACTTCGTTACGTGCGTTTGCAACGGTGTATTAGCTATTTTATGGGAACGCTCTGCCATGTTGAGTGGGTTGAATTGGGATTGCGTTCAAATGGTTTAGAGTCAAAAGGTTAAATACAGTTGACCTGGGTCAATGCGTTCTGTATCAAACGTAAAGTTTAACAATTTTATACTGGGTAACGTGCTAAATTTCACCTTCAAAATTTGGACTGGTTTTATAATCTATTTGTGGAATTGCTTTGTGTTAAGCAGAATTGAGGCGAAAACTGTAGTAGTTAACATGATTAGCGAACGAACTCCGTTCTTTAAAAATCTTAAGTACTACCGGTAAAACACTTTTTGCTAACTTTTATCTCATAACTTTCGATCCAAACAATAGCGCCAATAGCATAACCAGGATCAAGAAAAAAAACTACACTCGAGTACTGGTGCTACTTTAGGTTTTCAAATTGCTATTGCTAACAGTAATAGGTCAAAGGAAACAGAGTTAGTTTAGTTAGTTAGTTTAGTTGCGCTTGCAACTAAAAACGATTGTTGATTTTGAAATTTACTGGTGTTCGTCGCACCTACCGATTTATTAAGATTGCAATAGCGCACCTCGGCTAGAATTTTGCTCCCGCAAAAAAAAATCTTGTTGAGGTTTAGTTCAAAACTAGAAAACATGAAATTGTAAGGTCTTAGCGTTGAACCAAAACTTTGCTCCAATGGAGACAAATTTTGAGTTATCAGTTGTACTAACACAAACTTGGCTAGGTTAAGGTTAGGTTGGACAACAAAACTTGTAATTAAATATTATAATTACTGCCACATTAATTGATGACCATTGGTTATCATAGTGCTATCGTTTTAGATTCTAATAGTTTCTGAGCCCTAACTGAATTGGCGGGAATTTTTATAAGAATATTGTTAATCAGTGATCAAAAACTTCATTAGCATCTTATTTCTAAGAAATTGTTTTATTATATAGCATGGAACAATAAGAACGTAAAAAAACGTTTTGCGTAACAACGAAAGATTTGTGTACTCAGTTTTATTTGTGTTAAATAAGTAACGTCTTGGAAATCAATCAATCAATCGTTTATTTGACATTAGGCATAAGCCACAATTAAGACGAATTACAGGTCACACAAAGACGTACATACATTTTTTTTTAAATTGTATTGTAGAGTGTAATGGTAAAAGTAGGTACAAGGTATTTTGTTTATAGTATAACGTTTTGGAAAGGAATCTTTACAAATCAAAAAGTTGTGTTAAGTCAAACCTCCAATTAAGTTATTGGCACATATAAGCTGAAACACATAGTTTAGCACAACGTCCCCCCGGCAGCAACCATTATCGGAATCATAATTTGCCATGTAGGCATTAGCTCCTGTAAAGGTTAGGTTAGTTTGGGTTTTCATAGGTAAGGTTGAACCCACAAAATAAGGTTTCACGTCGTCAAGGACTTTACCACAAGGATGGTAGAGATGACGACAAGCAAGGTAGGCACGACAACAAAAATTCCAAGCCTCATAGTTCAAACATGTTTGCTGGATTCATATAAATAATTTTAGCTATTTTAATATTTCAAATGAGTCTTTGAAAAATAATTTATACTTGTGATTGATTTGAAAGGAATACATAATTTGAATAGAAGTTATATCTTGAATTTTGAAGAGCTCCACTCAACCACAAATAATTATCTAAACCGCACTAAAGAAAGGGGCTTTGAGCGGTAAAATAAACAACTAGGCCGTGATCAAATACTAACTTTCATTTTTTTGAAATGGAGCATGATCAATTGTTGTTTTTGTTGTTGTTGCTTTTTTTTTTTCAAAACTTGTTTTGTTTTCAATTTTGTAAACAAAATACTGACTACGATAATCTCTTAAAGTTTCACGGAAAACCCAATTTAAAAAAAAAGTACGAAATCTTTGTATCGACTTCTTGTAAAACTTTTGTAATGTGATTAATTTCACTCTTAATTTCTGGGTTTTCTGTTTCAGGACTGGCTAATTCGGCTAGTCTTAAGAACAATACATTTTAGCGGCAAAAATTATTTTGTTTGGCAAAGACAAGATGCCCCTGTCTGCTGAATTTTGAGTTGCATGAAGTGGAGGTTGTTTTTGACCTTCCTCCGCAAACCCTAAAATTTCTCTCTGACCAGGAGAAAAATACTTCATGTGAACAGCCTCTTCCTCACTTCTCATCTCACTTCAATTTACGTATTCCTTTGTTTGACTTTTCATATACTGCTGTGAACAAGCCCGTCTTTGGAATGGAGAACTTGGAGTAGAGTCTAAAACTAATATACTCCATTAAATAATTTTACTAATTAGTTACATATAATTAGATAACTAATATATATTGTTCTAGGACGGATATCTTTCTCTAAAATTTCAAAACTTAAATACTGTTTTTAAGATAGCATATACTTGTTAAAATACCAAAACTGTTTTTGGCGGTGATAGCAAGGTTATATATATTTTTACCGTTAATCTTATATTAGAAGCCCCACGCCTATATAATGACATACCATTTTTACCGTTAATCTTATATTAGAAGCCCGGCACGTATAAAATGACATACCATTTTTACCGTAAATCTCATATTAGAGGCCAGGCACCTATATAATGACATACCATTTTTACCGTTGTTTTGAAAAAGGGGTTGCTGAAAGGGATTGATAGTTTTCAACAGAGGAGTTCCGGTGCGCAGCAGCCCGCTTTAATTTATTCTATTTTTGTTGAATGTTAATAAAAATTAATTATTTAGGAATTGTTTTAAGCTAGTTTTAGTTGACCGAGCGTGGCCTTTAAGAGCTTCTGTCTCTCTCTACTACCAAACCTGAAAACGGGAGTTCGAATCCCCCAATCAGCTACAAAAAAGTCTTTTCTATTGGCTTTCCCCAATGCCTAGCATTCCCATGCCATTTCCCAAGGAATTGCCTAGCCTCTGAGCTTGTGTATGCCCGTATCTCCGTGATTAGACTACACGGTCAGCGGTCATGAAAATTACCTCACATTAGACAATTGAACTGTATAATTACCAATTTCCAAAAGTTTAATTTAAAAAAACGTTAAAAATGGAAAGGTGGTTGGGCTCAAACCCGCGATGTTCGGATTCATTACAACATTCTTTGTTGTATCTCCAAGATAACCTTGGTTAAACATGTGTCTGACGAGTTGTTTTTACTGTTGACTTATTTATTTAGAATTTATTTTTCGAGTATAGGTTTCAATATTTTGCATATTTCAACAAGTCCATTATTTTGAGAACTACGTCCAATTCTCGTACTGCGTACATTATAATTCAATGCAAATTAACCGTCCACTATTAGGCTTACTGTAACTACAACCCAGCTGTCAGGAATGCAACCCTTGTGATTTGTGTGTATTAATATATATTATTAATATATATATATATATATATATATCAAACGCAGTCTGTGGTGGTCGGTGAGTCGTCAGGCACATATTACCGAGCTTGGTGATTTACAATAGGACACCCAGTGGCCCAATGGTGACAAATGTTCCCATGAACTCGAAAAACGCGGGTGCGAGCCCAACCACCTTTATTTTACATTTGTTTGTTTTTATGATAAATATTTTGAAATGCTTGAAAAACATAGAATTATTAATTCAAAAATCATGCAAAAAATCTCTACATGTAAACTCCAATCCCCCACTCCCGATGCCTCCCGCTGTCACGCACGCTTCTGTGTTTATTTATAAGTTAATACTTAAAGTAAATACTCAACACATGCGAGTACCCGGGAACACGCATGCGCAACTCTCGAACTCTTTTTTACTTCAGTTGCAATTTACCCGTCAGAAAGGCAACATCTCAGCAGAGGTCTTCCTCCAAAATAAAAATAAGCAATTTTTTAATGTTCTCACCCGTCCTGTAGGGCGGGATTCTTTACTCGTAGTTATAATGTTCGGCAATCAATTTTTTTTTCAAATTTCGGGCGTATTAATGGCCATTGGGTAAATATAAAAATTAACATTTCATTCTTCACTAAAACAAGTGTTTTGGCTAAATTTGAGATTTTTCTGAATTTAGCAGGTCTTGCCTAGGCCATGTTAGTTTAATGTGATTAATAATTAATGATGAGGGGTTTTTTGGCGTTTCCGTAACTCACAAATATGCTTAAAAACAATTTTCAATTTGATTAATTGTGAATATCTAGCAACAAGATGAGCTTTCAAAAAAAGTTTTTGACAAGCAAAACCGTTACCAGACATGAGTATAGACTTTTCTAAGTTTCTAACTTAAATTAAATTTTTATTTAAAAAAAAAAGTCCTTTGTGGACTAATTCATTTTACATCACCCGCTTTTCCAAAAAAAAAAAAAATGATAATTTTTGAAGTAACAATTTAAGGTCTAGTTACAATGGTCCTTCAAACTTGAATTTGAAAAAAATCAGCGTAACTCTAGCAACTTGCCCAATACATCGTGTACTGAAAGACAATCCTGATAGGACAATTTAATGAAATAATATGTATAGTTCCCAAGTAGTGTTTACATACGACGTCCTAGTGTGCAAGATAACACTTTGCTTATTAAGTGTAATACTAATTAGTTTGCACTGCTAAGTTACTCCTTATTTTAGTATTCTGCGTTGAAAATGTCACACCTAAGTTTGTAATGATTTCATTTCTTTGAAAAAAAAAAGCATTTATAAGAATGCACACCGATTCTTCTGCAGCAAAAACATTCATGTGAAACCACGGCTAAGGTCCAAAATAAATGTCATCTTGGTATCCATCGAAGTGTGGAAATGTACTGTAGTTTGATTAAAATACAATGGTTTGTTAATGTTATATTTGATGTCGCCTTCAAATTTCCTGTAGTATAATTCGCGAATTTAGTAAATTATTGTTTATTATAAAAGTGCAACAACATTTGTGTCAAAATTTTGGCGATTAAAAATTGTTGTTAACAAAATGAACTTAGAGTTTTCTACTATACAATTAAAATCACGCGAAAAAAAACATATCGCTATATGAACTGTTTCCAGAAAAAGTATTAGCGAAGTAGTAACAAGATAAATAAGGAGATTTTCTAATATTGTAAAGTGCCTCATCGAGGATGTGAAACCAGTTTTATTTGCATAGATTTGACAAAACAACTACGGATTAATTTAAATTTGTTAATAACTGCGAATAAAATTTCCTTCAAGAAACCTACGAATGTAGCTAGACATGGAATTTATAGTGTAACTTGGAAAACAAGTAATTTGTAACAACTTCTTGACCCTCAGTTTTTAAACAAATTCTTATCGTTAAATTTATATGCTGATGCAATAAGTTCACTGGACATTGAATAGGGTAAGAACGCTTTCTCTAACACTGTTGTAATCAAGATGAAACTATTATTTATTTATTGTGATGATTTTATTTATTTGACAATTGGCAAATGCCCTAGTCAACAAGGACTGAGATTCTTAGGTTACAAGTTTGATTACAAGAATTTGTTGTGTGACTTTTTGAACTTTTGAACTTTTTGAATTTATTTATTGTACATAATTTACTTTTAAATATTTTTTTATTTATATATTAATTAGTTGGGACAATGTAATGTCAAGAACATATCAACCACATTGGCTCCCCTGTCGACAATCGCGCCTTGATTACCTTGCTTCCCGTTTCACGCAGCGTCACATCAGCGGTTGCGCGGACCTTCTTTTCTTTGGAAGCCTTGGACAGCTTCGGCTGAAACTCGTAATTTGAGAAAAAAATTTCAAGATTTCTAACACTTGTTTTTTAAGTTTAGAATAAGTGCTTCGTTTATCTTACCCGCTTCCATTTGTTACACAACGGCAAGGACAACAAAACAGAGAAAAACACACTCATTTTTAACTGGCGTGTTTTTATAGTTCTGGTGAGTTCTTTAGGTATGATTTTGAATGTTTAGAATACTTTAACATAGTTATATACTAAATTAGTTGCACTCGTTTCAATAGGGGGTTTGCTACATGCGGGGTTGGATCATGCATCCACAGAAATAGTAGAATTGACAAATAAAATAGCAAATTTAGGTACAATTGTCGAGTACCGTCTGTTAAGGACTTGTTCTCGATTATACCACTTGCTTACCTTATCGTAAAAACAATGGTGAGCGAGTTAACAGTGCAATTTCTTAAACTTGGCGTTTTTTTTAAGAAAACATTTCAATTTTATATTGCAAAAGTGTTAAAAGTAAAAGTTAGCATTACGTAAATACCGTGTCGCCTAAATTTACAGTACCTCAAGTAGTATTCAAGTACCTATGTTAAACTGTTTGGAAGACGTTGCTTACCAATTTTTTTAGTGCTTATGGAGATCCAAGTCTTAGTGAAAAATCATCTCACATCACATCACTTTCAGCTGTAATTTTTTCAAAATCACATACACATTTGCATGCAAGTAATTAAGGTCCATTACATTTTTTGTTGAGAAATTTGTTGTAAATTTTAGGGCAACTCCAGAAACATGCACAATTAAGCACATGCGCATATTATGTGTACTGAAGTAGTGTAGTGTTTACATATTTTGTCTTAGTGTGCAAGCTTGCAATAGTTTTATTGTAAGATTGTAATTGTAGTGTAAGAACGGAAGATTTGACCTATTGGAAAAGAGTTTCTGTCTTTTTTTTACCAAAAAAACGAGTTTGAATCCGCCTGTCAGCCGTAAAAAATTATTTCATGATGGTTTTTTCCTCTTAAAGAATTCCTTGCCTTGGACTGTGAATGCCTTTATTTTAGTGATTAGGCTATACGGTCAGAGGATACAGTAATTTTCCCATAATGCATCCCAATTGTCTTGAGATAATTCCAAAGACTCATTGCATAGAGTCACATACGGTCTTCAGGCGAAAACTACGGCCGTTAGAGGATGGTTTCCTTCACTTGTGGACTAGGCCCGTAAAACAGCAAAATCTTACGCATGGTCTGTTACGGCCACTTGACCTTGACAACTTCAATGCTAATGAGTCCTTTCCTAACACATCCCTACCCTTCCTTTAATGTTGACCAGACGCCTTGCGGGCTCCAAATTACACAAAGGTTTGCCTAACTTTGTAATCAAGCATAAATTATGAAGAATATAAAAAAAAGAAAAAGAAAGCATAAGTAATTACTGGACATTACACTTACTGTTATCGAGATGGACTCACAGTTTTAGGTCAATAAACGATACATAGCCAAGAAAGTATGATACTAACATTAGGCTTTCTCAACAATTCCCCACATAAATTTCAAATAAAGTAGTAGTGGCGTCACAAGCGAGGAAATTTTTTAAAATATTGAAACCTCCACGTGGAAACCAGTTTAATTTGCATAGAATTGACGAAACAACTACGAATCCATTCAAATTGATATTAACTGCGAGCAAAACTTTCCTCACGAATCCCTCGGTCTTAGGTAGACATTAAATTAATAGTGTAGCATGAAAAAGCTAGAAACGAAAGACGTTTTTTTAATTCTTTGGAAATTAACTTTGTAATAAATAATGTACATCAATTAATATTCGAAAAACATTTAAGTCGAAAGATGATTGATTAAACGGCCAAATAAAGGTGTTAATCTAGGCAAGCATGAAGGCATTGTTGTTGGGTTGATTTACGGTGCATCATATTTGTTGTGGTCAATTTCCTGTCGTACTCTAGGTGAAATTAGTTATTTATTGTTTACCATATGGGTGCAATAGCAATTGTAGCAAAATTTGGGAATTAGAAATCGCTATTCTAAAAACGGTTTTACAGTTTTGTGCTAATGTAGAAAAAAGTATAGAAACGTTATTTGACATACAGACAAGAAAAGGAAAAAGCACGTTATTTGACATTCACACAGAGCGGATAGTCAACATGTAAAGGAGATGGGTAAGGAAGTGGTAGGCAAGGGGCTCATTAGCATAGATGTCATCAAGCGGAATCAACAGACTATCCGTAACATTCTGCTGTTTTACGGGCCTAAAGCACAAAGGAAGGACACTAACCTCAAATCAGGTACGGCCTTTCGCCTGATAACGCAGGTGACTCTATGCAAATGAGGGCAGTCTTTAGTAATACCTTAACATTGTTGAAAAAACTTATCAGGTAATTTCCATATCCTCTGTCTGTGTATGCC
>JAQFYP010003643.1:0-10642 GCA_034694865.1 Bilobella braunerae
TTAAAAAAACGTTTTTTCCATTGTCTTTTCCCAAGGGTCTCCTACCTAAGTTCCTGTGAAGGGCCTCCTCAAGTTCAACTTTCCGGCTTAACGAACTGCAGATGACGACGATGTGACCGTCTGTTTCAGGGTAGACATCTTTGATTTCAATTTGCTGAACTCCTGTCACTCTTGATCGTTTTTTTTTTTATTTGAAGAGTACAAGGAATGGACATTGTTTACAGTGTTTTGGCCCAGGATGACGAAGAGGTCAAGTCCAGAAACACCTGAGATGGTTTTAATTAGTGAAACGAAGAATGTTCTCAGCCGAAAATGCAATGCTACATGCTTCGAAAGAGCGACATTTTTTGAAATGTTGTTAATTAGACATGCGCAGTGGGGTAACTTTAAGAAGAAAATTAAGAAATAGGCGTCCAAGAGGTCTCATCACGAGCGTCTTAATTTAGAATGCGGTGTGTCTTAACCTCTGTCTCAAGCGTAAGCGATCAAATAAACAGTAAAGGTTTAGTCTAGAACTTATTAGAAATCAATACTACTTGCCAATAATAATTGTTACATTATGATTATTGCTGTATAAATAATTAATTATTACCATTCGAGTTTGTATGATTACAAATCGTAATAGATAATAAAAGAGCGGTTTTAAGAAGGAAGAAATTTGGATTTACACATTTTGAATTTCGCGCTATGAGGCCATTTTACTCGACTGGCACTCAAAGTGACGCGAAGGAAGGCATGGCGGGAAAAATTCAAAATTCACATGGCTTTTGTAAAGTCCAACCAAAAGTCTCATTTTGCATTTTGTTTTTGACGTTCGAGTAATTTTGAAAAGCAACTTGGAAGCACCATTTTTAATTAGTCTCGTCATTTTTATGATAATTTTTGAGTTAATTATTAATTAATTGCTACGGTACGGCTGAGATTTGGAGATCTTCGGTGAATCCTTGTGAATTTCTGTAACGAGAAGGAAGATAAGGGCTAATCTACGGTGAGAATCTTTTGTTTTAAAATTGAATTTCAATGAAACCGTCCCTCTCATTACTCATGGAGTTCATTCAGGGCTCCCTCTTCCTTCCCTTGTAATTCATGTGTGTCTTTAAGGAGGGTACGAAGTACCTTAGCGGGCGAAGGTCATCATCTTCTCAGGAGTATTTTCTCCATAATGAAATGATGATTATCCTGGACAAAAGATGAAGGGAGAAGGGGTTCGTCCCAGACTCCTCCGAAAAAGGTGAGGATGAAACAGAAGCAGTTATTGTTAAGGGAAGACCCTTTTCCCTTCGAACTCAAAAACTTACCTGTGGATCTCCTCCCATTTGGCTTATTAGTTGACTCCGTGGAGGTGGACGTGGTCCTTACTCGCAACGGTGTGAGAGGAGCTTTAATACAACTACTTACTGCCAAGGAGCCCAAGCCACGGTGTGGTGGAGAATAGGGCCGTGGAAGACGGAAATTTATGGTGGTTGGCCCAGGAAAGCACTGGGTAAGGGATCCTCTAACCAGTTGCTCTCAACTTCCCCACTTTTTTCGAACCTCATCTTTCTTCTGGCTCTCAAGCTTCCTTTCGTCCACGGTTGGGCTCCCTAGTGACGAAGGGCTCCCCTCCATTTTGTACCTGTTGTTATTCTTCCTTCCTACGTCTTCGACTGCTCATTTTTGTATCACACTAAACCGAACCTTTTTTATTCTTTCCCAAAGTACCTCTAACATGATCTTGGAATCACATTAATAAGGTTTAATTCACCTCCCATCATCTCATCTTCTCATCATCCCCTTTATCGTGGTTCGTGGATCAAGAAACTTTAAAATTCAAGATTCTTGAAATAATCTCCTCTGCTCCTGTCAAGTCAAAAAGGGAGGGAAAGGTAGGCTGCTATAGTTATGCCGCGGCGGTGCCAGCACAGCAAGCCCAGATTTCTTTTACTGCAAGATTTTAGGATTACATTTTTTTTTAATTCTCTTTTGAATGAGACTGCTAGTTCAACTTTTCCAACTGAGACGACGGAGTGGTTAGTCACGGATCCTTGCACTTTTTAACTGGACTGCACAGACCTAACCGCTCCAAATATGCATCAAATCGAATTCGAAAGGTTGACGCAAGTCCTCATGACCCTTCACTGCCTGTCGTAGGGTTTAGAGGATTGCGACAAAATTCAACGGTTTTTGTAGTCGCGTGTCACTCCCTGCGACTTCTCACAAGCACGTCGTGGGTTTTAGCCAAACTAATATTGCTTTTATGTTGCCATTTGATGCCATTAACCCGTTTTGACTCCCACAGGTCATAGGTATACTCCTAGTCTTCTTAACAGGCCTCTCAACTTGTTGTTGTCATTCATTCGAGTTATTGAGTACTCTTCACTCGCTCAAAGTTCCCATGTGCTCTGCTCTGCTCTGCTCTGCAGTGGCTGTCCCTCAGGCTTGTTTATTGTGGGAGATTGAGATATTCCCCACGGCTTTTATTAGTAGACGGTGAAGTAAGTGCAGTAATTTTTTTTTGTTCCTGTTAATCAGGTGAATCTTATCAAGCTTCCTTATCGAGATGAGGAGGCGAGACTTAAAGTCAAATTAAGGAGCTTCTGCCAATTCTCCTTTACCATTTTCGGACGAAATTCAACAAATTACAGTTTCGCCGCTCGAATTACAAAAACAGCGAAGGAAATCCGCTTATGAGATTGAGCCCTACATATTGTTTCTCGGCCTGGAGCGTCCTTAGCGGCGGCGTCGGCGTCTTTTTACGACCGCTGGGACAACTCCCTTGGAGTCGAAAGCTTTATGATCATCATCTCCACGACACCTCCGTATCTCCCGGGTACTTTTTTTGCTGCATTTTTTTCTTTTACAAATGCATGTGCAAATCTCCGTTTGTGGTTCATTGAGGAGAATGATTGGGAAGTTGGGCAGCTGGATGAAAGGGCTTTGATACGAGGGCTGCTGGAGCGGTTGGATTGATAGTAATCGTACGGAGACTGTCATAGGCCTAATAAGTTTTAACCCTTTTCTTATATGCGGGGACAGATGGAAGGAGCTAGACTTCCCTTGACTGCCCAGCGTTGTTGGAAAGAAGCAGCGAAGGATGTCTTTTTTTTCTGCTCCTTGCATCCTGTAAGCATGGCTTCTTTTTCCCAAGGTCCCAAACTCCTTCCGAAGAGGAAACGGCCAAGGAGCTCCTTACTACGGCCACTCATTCGCTTTAAAGCCAGCTGCAGACTAGGAGCAACCCCTAAGTGCCCTTTATAACAACGTCTCAGCAAAAGAGGAAGGAGATGGGCCACTGAATCAGGGCCGGAGGGAAAGAGGGCCCCATCTTAGAAAATGCTTCAAATTTCAGATGACCTTATTAGGTTGAGTTAACGTAGGAGAACAATTTCCAAATTATTAGGCCTAAATGATCGTGCACTGAGTATTTCTTGCAGATGAAGGATTTACCTAGAAATTAACTAAAATTGGTAGAGTCTTACTCCATACAAGTCGTTTAGTGTATTTTAGAGCGGTTCACATTTCCAAGCGAAATGCCATTAATTTTAGCGTTATTTACTATATTTGTATTTTTGCGCCGTTTATTTCAAAGCGTAAAACAGGCGTCTCTTGCTTGGCGCCAGATTCAAAATTAATGCTTAAAAAAATTCTTCTGCGACTCACGCGTGCAACAGCTGTGAAAGGGGCTAATGGTTAATAAGGCTTTAATTAGCGAAGTTGTGCTATTTTAGCAATTTTAGCCGATTAATTTAACTTAATTAATTGTATTTAGCAATTCGTTGTATCTGTGATTGCTTGTTTTATAATTTGATCGTTTCTAGTGAGTTTGTATATCGGGTGGTAAATACAGTTTTATATTTAAATATTCATTAAATATATTAAAGTTAATAATAATAATGTAATTGAATTATTGATTGTTGTATTTGTAGGAGCGATGGGTGACGGCCCTGCCTTCTTCCGTATCATTATTGGGGAAGTGGCTGTTTTGTGTGTCTCATGTGTATACCATCTGCACCGTAGATTTGGGTTTTCATCCCCAGTGAGAGACAGATGCTCCTCACTGGAGCAACAAGCAAAATAGGGAAAAGGCTACTGTCTGCCAACTGCACCCGTCCACCACCACCTTGTCACAACCCTCGCTACAACAACCAACATCAGTCCAGAACTACCCGCTATCAAGGCAGGAACCATGGCCATGTCACTCCGAACTGGCTCAACAACAGTCATCCCCGTGTCCTTAGTCCAGTGCTTAAAGGCCACAGTGACCACGTTCCTACTTCTGACACTATTTGCACAACCCAGCGCTTCCAGTGGTGGCCGCTTCAGTATCAAGCTCAACTCTTTTACCAACCCCAACGGACTCCTAGACAATAGTTTTTGTTGTAAAGAAAACTGTTCCTCCCCTTGTTCCACGCGCTTTCGCGTCTGTATCAAAAACTACCAAATAAGTATTGATTCCGATGGACCGTGCTACATTGGAGAAGCCAATTCAATCCCAATTAATTCCAACACTGTCAAAGAGCTCCAGTGGGACTTTGAATTTAAGTTCCGGTGGCCGGTAAGTAACCTCAATTTAATCACTACTAATCTTTCTTGGCCGTCACTTCCTTTCCTTCATCATCCCGTCCGTTTTCTTCCCTTGGCTTTGCCTTAGTTTTCGTTCACTTGAGCACTGAGATAATTTATAGTCAATTCAATGAGTGTGTAAAGTCACTGACACTTAACATTGTGTGGAGCAACATTGGGCAAGCATGCCAAAGCCAAGGGAATAATAACTAGCTTAAGTACTCTGTTGCCTAAGGTCGTACTCCTCTTCTAAGGAGCATTAAGAGCATGGGATTAATGAGGTCTCATCAGCCTTTTGTCTTCTATAATTTCACAGGGTACTTTCAGCTTAATCATTGAAGCCTGGAATGTCATTGACAATGGACAGCAGCAGAGCACAGGTAAGGAGAAACGAAAAAGGTTTTGAAGGAGTCATAAATTATGAAGTGACCGGTTTACTTTGTTTTTCCTTTTTGTTCCTCTTTTTTTCTTGTGTACTTACTACTGAAAACTGAAGTGACTGACTGGAGGATCTTGACATCTCCTTGTCCTTTTTCCAACTCTCCCACGAAACCCAGTTTCAGGAGATACCACCCAAAATTTCTCAAATCTTTTCCCCATTAACTACCTTTAGATTTCAAATTCTACTTTGGAAAGACATCTTCACTCAAGTTTAACTTGTAATTTTTTCTTCTAAACAAGGCTCTTTCTCTGCCTAAGTCCTTTCCCCTTTTCACATGACACGACTTTATCTCTTTAACCTATTCCCGTTCGAGAAGATCTCAAGTTAACAGACGTAATAATTGCTTGTTTCTCTTTTTATGTCTGTCTCCACTCTAGGTCTCATTGCTCGAATGGCAATGCAACAGTGGCACTCAATTGACCCCAACTGGAGACTCCGAACATTTACGACTCCGCTCAATCAAACTTTTAATTACAGTTACCGTGTAGTGTGTTTGAATAATTACTACGGTGATGAGTGTGATAAACACTGTAAGCCACGGGACGATAAGTTTGGACACTATAATTGTACAGAAAGTGGTGAAATTCTCTGCCATCCAGGATGGAGCGGAGAGTATTGCATGGAAGGTAAGGTTTTCGTTGAAACAATTTGACATCTACATTTTGGATTCTAGAAAAATATGCTTTGGCTTTGAAACCTAAATTGCCACTTTTGCATTCATTTCAATCCTTCTTTCTCACATTCAAAAGGCCGCATTACTGGTTAGACGCTGCATTTATCATAAATTTACTTAAAAGAATTTCTGTTTACCACAACACTTTTTAAAATATTTCAAGTATGCCTTGCTTGACTTCTCCAGAATTAGAATAATAATTCCTTCCGGCTTGCGTGAGAGTGCGTGTGCCTTGTGCCTGCTTTTTTTTTTTTTTTTTTACTTAAAATCTCTCATCCGATTCCAAAAAATGCGTCGTAAATAATTAGAAAGGAAATGAACAAGTCCTGAACTCTCAGCAGCGCCAGGGTAAAGGCATAAGGGCCCAGGCAAGGCTGAGGGCTTCATTTCAGATTTCAGTAAAGCGTAGCGACGTCCACCTTCATTACACTGGTTTCTTAAAATTATAACTGCCCGCGTTCATTTACACTTTTAATTGTTTTTATTTTGAACTTATTTTTAGAATCTAAAAAAAAACATTAGCCTTGGTTTTGCTTTGCGCCGCACACTTTCCGGCTGTCATCTTCTGCATATGGCTTCCAAGTTGCAAAAGTGCGTCGGCAGGGAGTAGGGAGCAAGCCGTTTTTTTCCTTGATTGCCATACTTATTGTCTGCCTGCCTGTTGGCTGTGTTCTCAAAAGTGTGATTCCATCGGATTTCTGTTGCATCTGACGGCATGATGGTTTTTAAGTTGCCCGGCTGCTTGTTGATACCGAAGGAAGTTAGGAAGGAACCATCTGCGAGGATAGAGTGAAACGGATGGACGAACACAAGGGCCTTAGCTCAACTGCTCAAGGCTTCATGTGCTTATGCTTAATACTACAACACTCGGCCCTGGCAGATGTTTCCTACCCGAATGCAAAAGCATATGCTTTTTTTCGGGGAAAAGGGAGCTAAGGGCATTCCCATTCATAAAATCCATAGAGCAGATGCAACAGGCCAAAACAGCAGAGGACTTGAGGCAGGGCCCTACTTTGAAGTTTAGGGTATAGGGCTGCGGGTTGTGTTTTGTATTAAAAAGGGCCCAGCAGAGGATTTTGGAGGTTTCAAATTTTTTGGCACGCGACAACTGGATTTCTATGTAGAGCACTCCTTCAAATGACCAAAGGGGAAGGGGAGAGTGAGATTACAGCACTTATATCCAGCTATGAAAGTTTTATGTACGGGCTTTGGTTTTAAGTACGTACGACTCTGAGGAATATGACGCGCGCTTATTTCTCATCTGTCACAGAATGTGCTGTTGCACAGGGAATTTCCATTTGACGTAAAATTAACAGAAAGCAGAGGAGAGAAGATTTTGTTTTTTAGTACTTTCATCCCTCCATTTCATCCCCGTCCAAATATTCCTAAAAGGGCTCGCTTCACTTTCTTTAAAAAAAAAATAAGGCGGCGGCGGTTGTAAACAAGGCCAAGACCTACGAAATATATGGTTTCTTCTACTTAACCTTTGCCATCTGCAATGATGATGATGTGGGTTAGGAACATTTAAAGATCATCATCTCAGAGTGGGATTGGGTTACGCCTTGTGTGATCTACCCGTTTCGGAACATTTAAGACATCTTTTTGTTTTAGACAAGGCCCTAGCATAGGTAGGTAAGAATTTGAAGAAGTTGGGATAGGTTGACAATTTTGTTTGTTTTTAGGCCAATTTGTTAGGAGGCATGTAGTAATACATTACATAATAAAGAGCCCTGTATTTGGTTTTGCTAGTAAGTACATTCTAGTTTTCAAAGTTAAGCTCAACACTCAAGTTCAAGAGCAAGGACAGACAGGAAATGAGGGGTTTTAATTCGTTATGTTCCCAAGTTTAAGAATGATTGAGTGAAGTGGAGAGCTAAGGGTAGTTCGAATATGAGTTTTGTTATTGGAGGCTTGTCAAATGATATTTTATCGCTCTGTGACTATGAATTTTATAATGGTGTTTAAAAAAGTTTGAATGAAATTTAGAAAAAAGGAAATTGGGTTATTCCTGTTGTAGCTATTTTAAAACGATGGCATACAGCTAACTGTGAACACCCGCACCCGGAAAGAAGGAAAAATAATGTTTCATTTCATCGACTATTGTCATTTTAAACAACTTGCAATTTCAATTTGTTGTAAATTTTCGTTGCTTTTGTTTGTACTGCAGTGCAGCGGTTTGTCCGTTATCTATTGGACTTGCATAATCTAACAATCCCCCATTAATCGTGATTCCAGGTGGCCTTTAAAGCGCTTTAATAATGCAAAGCTTAGATGCAGGAGGCTTGCTTGACTTCACGGGATGCCTTTTATAGTCATTTTTTAGTTGTTGACCTAACGGAACAATGATATTATTGATTAATTTTGGGCTTTAAATTTTCGTTTTACAGCCAAATGTAACCCACCGTGTCTACATGGAACTTGTACTGCCCCCAATACCTGCTCGTGCTCAATGGGCTACATGGGCCCGCAGTGTTCTCAGTGTCAAACGTACCCGGGCTGCAAGCAAGGAACTTGCCGAATTCCTTGGCAATGTGAATGTGAAGAAGGGTGGGGCGGCCTATTTTGTAACCAAGATTTGAACTACTGTACCAATCATAAGCCCTGCAAGAACGATGGAATTTGTTTCAACACCGGACAAGGCTCCTATACCTGTAGCTGCACAGGCGGTTGGACTGGAGTTGATTGTTCAGGAGAAAGTAACGGGAATTGTACGGATTGTAGTCCTTCAGCGGCAGGAGAAGATCCCACAAAGAAAATTTGTGGTGAGAACTTTACTTGTTTGAATGGTAAGTTCTATTTAAAAAGAGCTTCGTATTTATAATGCATAGACTAGAGGGTGACAGAGCCCTGTCGCTTTTCTTCACATGTCAAAATCAAAAATCAAATGTTGACTTTGCAAGATAAAGTTTATTTGCCTTTCTTAAGTGGTTGACTTAAAGAATGATCTTTTCCTTTCACTCAAAGCTCTTGCTCTCCTTCTCTTATTTGTATTTATATACTATGAAAAACAAACGACAGAAAATTCAATTATATGGGGATGACTGTGCAGATGATTTGAGTTTTGAAAAATTATGAGAGACAAATCGAAGTGACAGCTTAATTGCCAACTACCCTTCAGCGAATGGGCTTAAGGCAGGGAGTAAATGATGATCAAGTCTTTTAATTATTCTCTACTTAATTAAATTTGCTTCTTGTCTTGACAGGCGGGACATGCAGTTCTGGAGTTTGCCTTTGCCCACCATCAACATTAGCACCTGACTGCCGAATGCCATTCTGCTCATCTTCGCCTTGTCCACATGGTGCCACATGCATTGAGTCCTCCAAGTCCTGCTTGTGTCCAGATGGAACTTCTGGACCCTTATGCACCAACTTGTCACGAGCATCAACTTCCTGTAGGTGTCTTAACGGTGGGATTTGTCAAAACGATACTTGCATCTGTAAGGCCGAGTGGAGTGGTCCAGACTGTTCGGTGGCAAATGCCACGTACACGCTGTCTTTACTGAAGGAAGTGGAGACGGAGCTGAGCACAGAGCATGTCATACTTGTGATTTTGGTTTCTGTGGCTACACCGATTTTGATCCTCATCTCCGTCAGTGTCATCATAATGATCAAACGTAGGAGAGACAAGGAGCGGCGAAGGGAAGATGAAATTGTGCGGTTACAGAATGATGAGAATGATGGGAAGCTAGTTGTTGTCAATAAGTTTAAGGAGTCCAATCTCTGGAAGAATTCTGACAGCGGCGGAGGAGGTGGCGAACATAAGATGAGATGGTAAGTACCTTTAGAACTCACTTTTATGCTTATTTTTATGTGTCCGTGTGTTTCTACGCCCAATATTTTGAGCATTCAAATTTGAAAAGGGGTGGTGAATATTTAAATTGAGCGTTTGGCAAAAGAGCATGCTATAGTTTGTTGGCTGCGAACATCCTAGAAACAGCGAGGCAGCCGTAGTAAGTGTTTGCATAAGAAGCATGAAAAGCTGTGGCCTCGTGCCTAGGATACCGAATCCAGTTGATGGAATTGGGCATTTTTGAAAGTGACTGAAACTGAAAAGCGGAACGGGGATGATGAGATGGAAGGAACAAAGACGTTGAGATATTTCTGTAAGAAGAAATGGCGTTTAATGGCATCTGAAGTGGAGGTAGATCTGAAAATTGGAGAGAAAGGAAGTTTGTGTGGTGTGATTTCCTTGGGAGACTCTGTCGTGCGGAAAGGAAAGTGTGGATGATGGAAAGATTTCTGGGAAGACGAAGAAGCGGGGGGATGAGGTGCTTTTTTTAAGAGAAGAAAGATGTGCTTAATAGGGAGTTAAGCTATTTTTGAATTGAAAAGGTAGTTTGATTGCGCGTGGATAAATTCCAGGTTTACGGTATAACCATGCATGAAGGAAGGTAGAATTAGGCGATCTTATTCAATTTTTAGAGGACGGGAATTTAACTTAACTAGGAAACGCATATAGAGGAGAGGTAGAAAAAGAAGTGACTTCAACCCCCTTCCGTTCTGTTGACTACCCTTTGAGACGAGTCAGGGAGTAAAAACTACCCCTTGTGAGAAAGGGAGCTGTTTTTTAAGGAGCTGAAGCTGCATTAGGTTTTATGTAAGGGAAGGATCTGTTAAAATATTAGAATCCGAAAAGGAAGAATAAGGATAAGGAAGGGGTAGGAAAAAATTTGATTAAGAAATCTCACGACCGGAACGAAGTATGTTCTTACTCCTTTTTAGAAGGAAAAGACGAAGGCAGAAGAAAGGGGTTTATATATAGTAATTTTGCTCGAGGCTGATTTTCTTATTATTCGAAGTTAGTCAAAGTCAGAGCAGGTTTTTAATAGGAGCAGGAGCTAGTACCACCACAAAAGCATCAGTCCATTCCGTTGCAGTAGAACGGCTAAGTACACCATTCCTACTAACCAGCAAGGGTGGAGACTGGAGAGAAAACTACTGCCTGGTGCCCACCGAAAGGACCATCGACCATGGCAGAATGCTTC
>JAQFYP010003644.1:0-10640 GCA_034694865.1 Bilobella braunerae
CGCAAAGAAATAATATGATTTTAGTGTTTTAGTCTTGTTTAAATCAGAAAACTTTAAATCAGCAAGAAATCGAGACACTCATGAATGTCTACTAAAATGCTTCATGACTTAAATTAAATTAAACTGTTGCTTAAGCTCCAGTAGCCTTTCCTCTCGATACATGAGAAGTTGTGCTACACGATTGATTGGAATATCAGAGCGACGAATTCGAAGTATTGCACCTGCAATCAAAAAAACCCTTTCCACTGAACCAGTTGTAGCCGGGAAGCCTAAATGTTTCTTCGCCATTACCGCCAACTTTGGAAACAAATGAAAGTTTGCTCTCCAAAAATCAAGCACATTAGTCGCCTCGTCCACTTCCAGCTCCAAATAACGATCCAACTCTGAGGCTTCATTTCTCGGGGCATCAGGTCTGTTTCTTTTCACATGCTTAAAGAATCCAGTCTTCGGCGAATCAGATTTCTTTTTTTGTGAGTCAGCGATGCTTTCTTGACTACTTGTCAATGTGTCGTCATCAGATGGATCAATTTCTCCGTAGGCTGAGCACAAAAGGTTACGCATCTGCAAAACGCTAGGAAGTTTGTCTTCTAAAACCTCAGATCCTTCCAAGCGTACTAAAACAATAGTATAAACTTAATTAAGTTTAGTAAAGAAGACATTCATGAATGTCTTCTTCTAACCTTCGAAAGGGAGTAATTTATATGCTGGGTCCAGAACCGTAGCCAACAGATACCATTTTGAACAAAAAACGTTTTTTAACCTTCTTTCTAAGGAAGAAAGCAACGCCCTCTTCATTTCCTTAAATTTTTGAGTGTCCAGGTGGTAAATATCTGTAATATTAATTAGAATTAATCGCTGTTACTTTTGTCAACTTTATAAAATGCTTTTCTGTACCTTTATACGTTGACATAATTTCAGGAATCACTAGAGAAGAAGTCACAGTCGGACTGCAAACGATCAGTTAGAATTTGAATAGGTTTTAAGATTTTAACAATCCAGCTGACAGAGTTGGATTCGTGTGTTTTGAATGCCGCGGGGGGACGTTTTGCTTTTGGCTTGGCTTCCAGGAGTGTATTGCGCAAGGCGTGTGCAAATGAAAAATCGTAAAATCGTAAAAACCATAAGGGACCATTTTTGCAAATGGATCGGAGACAATCATGATTGTCTAATTCAGAACTTACGTCGGAAACGCGCTCCAAACCAAAGAGAATGGAATTCCATCTGGTTTCCCCCGGTTTGATAATGTCCAATCCACCTGATAATTGTTTCAGTTTTGTGCTCCAATGTGAAGACTTTGTGAAAAAATTAACCATTGACTTGAATCTTAAAACAAGGCTTCTTGCCTCGTGATCAGCTTTGAATGCATCTTTAACTGCCAATTGAAGAGTGTGAGCAATGCAGGACATTCTTTCTTCCGCATTTTCGAAAGTAGAAAGAATCGAATCGATATTAACATTTTCGTCATCAGCCATTTCATTCACCAGGTTAACAGTATCTAAACCTTCCAGCGCGGGTTCTGTTTCCCAATCTTCATCATCACTTACATTGTCAAGTTCATCTGCACTTTCCAATTCACTTTCCTCATCGGATGATTGGTTTTCAGGCTCGTCTACCTCGAAGGCTTTGATTACGTTGCTGGCATTGTCGGTCAAAATTAGTCCAAACTAAAACGAAGTAGATAATCATGATTATCTCCGTAAAACTTTAATCCAAGGTGTTGTCCCTGCCTGTTCCGCCTTTATTCCAACTGAGTCAGTGATTGCGTCAAACTTTTCTTTGATATTTTCTCCTGAATGTGCTTCGGAAAACAATATAAATGCAATTGTCTCGTTCATGAGTCTCCAGTCATTGTCCAGATACTGTACTTTTACCCCGAGCACAGCCTCCCTTCTCTTTGTTGACCAAATATCCAGCGAAAAATGTACATACGGAACTGTAGCAAGTCTTGCGGATTTCTTTCGCATCTGACATAACAAAAAAAAATAATTATGAACATTTTGCAATTTTGTATTTATATCTCAATTTTACCAATTTATTGCTTTCGCTACCAAGCCATCTGGTGAGTGATCGAGGAGATGGAATGCGGATTTTGTTGTCGAGTACTCGCAACAGATTAATGAAAGTGACATCCGTTGTAGTGTTGAATGCTCTGCCACCGATAAAAACATAGTCCATCAGTCGTCTGTTAAATAAGAGTTGAATTGGGTCCTTCCGGTTGTAAGTACGCACAGAATTTACACCCTTTGGCAACCGGGAAGATGCCAGAATAGAAACTTGTGTTTTCGTATCCGTGGATTTATGCTCAAGTTCCAATTTATGCTGTAATAGATCATTGGAAAAGCTTTGGTTAGAGGAAGAAGAGACAAGCATGCTTGTCTGCTTTTTGCTATACACTGGCAAAGTTGGAAGTAATCAGAACCAACTTACCACTTGCTGTAGATGGCGTTTTATGTTATACTTCGGACTTTTTGCAGTTAATGTTAATGTGGCAGCACAACCCTCAACAGTGCACTGGTATATGGCATGGTTGTTATCATTTCGATGGCCTAGGTACTTGCAGTACATTGAATATGGGGATTTCGAAAATGGCCGCTGGACCAAAATGGTTCTAAGCTTCATAGCAGCTTCTTCTCGTCTTTTTTGAGCACGTTCTTGCTTCTTTAGAGGAATCTTTTGTTCGAGGAAGGTTGCTATCGGCTTTAGCTGCAGTCGGGTTTCCGTCATCTGGGTCACCGAGGTCAACAACTTCTATTATAGCTTCATTGTCTTCCATCCTATCCTTGGTAAAAGTATAAAGCGAATAACTCACAGGTTGATACAATTTTGAGATTCGTTAATTGAATTCTTGATGGCGACGACAAACGAGAAACGAGCGAGGTCGAGGTGATGGTGAAAAGGTAAGGAGGCGAAGGCGACCAAATAAACAAAGACGTGCATGCACGTCTCCTTTCTTCACTTTTGAATTCCCGGGAAATTTATTTGTCTCTTTCTCTTTGAGCAACACTCTAATGAGCCTACATGACAATAGGATTGGGTCCAAAAATGCAGGTAGAATAAAAAAATAGATTTTTTTTAAATTCTGTTCCTCCAAAAAATGCAACTTTTGAACCTGCGCAGATACGAAGCTAGAATTTTTTATAAAGCTTCTACAAAGCAAGCATGGTTTTACTTTAAAATACTGATCAAATCTGGACAATGGATTATGAGTAATTTACATTTTTTTCAAAATTTTACGCTTCTCTCAAAAATGCAACTTTTGAACCTGCTCAGATACGAAGCTAGAATTTTTTATAAAGCTTCTACAAAGCAAGCATGGTTTTACTCTAAAATACTGATCAAATCTGGACAATGGATTATGAGTAATTTACATTTTTTTCAAAATTTTCCGCTTCTCTTAAAAATGCAACTTTTGAACCTGCGCAGATACGAAGCTAAAATAAATGCAAAACGAGATAAACATGTTTATCTGGCGGAAAAGGGGCGAGAAGCGGAGCAGAATGGTGAATAGGCTAATTAGTTATACCAATAACCTTTCCTAATCTTAATCTTACTATTTAAGTGTGTAGAAATTAGCATTATATATTATGAATTGAATTTATTGGAATTTTCCCCTTTTTTATTAACCCTCAACAAAACAAAAAATTCTTTCCAAAACGAACTCCAAACTAGAGTTTAAATAACATACACTAAATTTATTCCGGGTCTCATGGGCTACGCCCCTCGAAGACCCTTCAAATTATATAAATAAATAAAAAATAAAAAATTCACCACTCATAACGACTTAACATTTTTGCAACTCCTGATCTGTAAGAATTGTAAAGGTAAATATCCCTCAAATAAACTTCCAAGTACTTTCCACTTACATGATTTTGAAGAGACGCGTCGTCGCTCAGTTTCAAATTCAACAAAAGGTGCGCTATTTTGACTTTAAAACAAAGTTTTTTCAGTGATGGAAATGATTCCAGATTCTGCAACCAAAAAAGTTATGACAATGTCATTAATTTCATCAAGGCTGCACATACTGTCTGCTTTAGAACATAGTTCTGATTTATTTTGGTCTAAATTAATAAAAAACATCAAGAATTAAAAAAAGATTCTTCTACATGAACGCCGTAGAAAATTGAGGAGGTATGTGTCGGCATTAGGACGATTGCATTTCAAGCATTACTTGGATTTCTTAAAAAGGATTGAATTTTTTGTTTTAAAACATCAACCCGGCTCACCACAAAAAATACCGTAAATTAAATTGTCTTAAATTCTAAATTTAAAAGTAGCAGTGGAGTAGCTTCATCAACTCATACTAACATCATAGTTTTCTTCCTTCGATTGATCTTGCATAGCTTGACTCACTGTTCACGGTAACCTCTCACTCTTCTGAAAACTGGGTGAAAGCAAACTGGGAGAAAATTAGTTTTTTGGTTCAAGTTAGAAGAGAAAGTAAACAAGAACCCTATGCCTGTGACAGTGATAACTGACGGAGGTTATAAATTATTCACGAAACGCTTTAGCACCTAATAATTGAATCATAAAAATTAAGTTGTTCAACTTTCTCTATAGAATTAAAAATTAGGCACAACAATAAGCTCTCCCTCCGCTTTCACCAGTTGTATTCCCATGTTGAAGCATGGAAAATACTGAGCTTAGTAGGAAGAGAGGAGAATTCTGATTAAATTGAGTTGGGTTCTTGTGTCAGTGGGGGGCCTTGGATTGAAATTGGTGGGATTCGGAGATAGCGGAAGTGAAAGTTTTGGTGAAAGCATAGCACAGCATAAACTCCGTTTTTGGAAGTTTTTTTTTTCAGATCGTTCTATTTGAGAGTGAAAAAGACAAAAGAAACGAGGCTGACATTTTTTAGTTGTGTACATGTACTCTCAAGGTAAATAATAAGGTAATGTTTCCATGTAATTTTCCTGGTAGGGTGACATGGGTCCAGGCGGTCGAAATGGTGACATCTTTTAAAATAACCTGAGCTCATGCCACGGCCCAAATCGATTCTAAACCGGATTTAGACCCCTTCAATCGATTCCAATAAAGGTCTAGAGCGGAAAATCCTAGTTTCTACAAAAAAAAAACACTCGTTTAAAAAAAAATTATCTTTTCCAACGTATCTACAGAGGGTTTTTAGGAGTCGTAACAAGAGAAAGTCAGAGAAAGTAAATTTCTCTAACTAAGCCTTAGAATAAACCTCCGGAGATTAAATCTAAAAAAATGTTTACCAAATCGTACATATATCTGAAATTAAGCTAAATGCCATAGTGTGAAAATTCTTGATTTTGATGCATAGAATTATTTTGATACAAAGATGTTTAAAATGCTAGAAAATTCTATTCTCGTTTTATGTTAACAGTAATAAAATGTTTAAAATCATTTTTTTTATAAATCTGCAATTAGAAACCTGGTCCCGAATAAACAGAATTATGTTATCTTAATGGGTTAATAGGTTGACTTAGCCTTAATAATGTTGTTTTGTAGAATATATTTTTCAGTATTGAGAAAAGTCCTGTAATTGGTTGCTGAATCATTGTGGGGAATGCGGTTATGCTTTATATTTGCGAGTATGGGATTTGGGAAAACAGGAAAAAGCTTTTGCTCGTTAAGAATAGGAGCACAAAATGGAATGCATAACTTTCTCCTCGAAAGTTTGCACAAGTTATGACAGACGGTGTTCCAAACTGGTGAAAGTTTTAAATAGAACTTACAACCACAAGCAAAATCTGGAGAGTGACTTGGAGACAACTTGTATTAATTGGAAAAAATACTTAGGCTTTTGAATTTTTATAAAGGCGGGATACTTGTATTTAAAACAGATTTGAAATTCAAAATAAAAAATCATGTTGTCTGAACTCTTTTGTCTTTTGCTTTATATCCTTAAGTTTTAACCCAATTGTCCTCCAAATGTGGTTACAGGTTATGAAAAAACACTAAACCATTTTAGCAACTAAAGGAAAGCACAAAGAAAGGTTTTTGATGTCTAAGATTACAAAATGGGGTACTTAAGAGTGACAAAAATATGAATTGATTATTTTTAAAATTTTCATATTTCAAAATTTTGGTTTTTTATAGAAGTTAACGGATGGTCTAATTGCTTCCGATGAGATTGGAGGTTTCAACAGAAGAAGGCATTGGCCTGGGCGGGAGACTTGTTTTTGTTTGAAATGGGTAGAAGTGCCCTATAAATTGGGTTCTTGCCCTAAAATTAGAAAGCGGAAATTCGGGAGAAAAAGTAGCGGAGAAAGCAAGGTTGGATTAAACGCAGAGAGCAATTAGCGGACGAAGCACTTCAAACTTCCCGCATTTCATTTCCTACTACTACGCCCCGTTGTATCAACTAAAAACCTTAAGTAACCTAAATTGATTAGCATCAAAGCAGCCTAAAAAACTAGCGTAACCTAAATCTAACATTTGCTCAAACCCTTTATACCTACTTCTGATATGTTGAAAAAGAAACAACCGCAATTAACTAAATAATGACTATTTAATAAAAAAAAACTACTAATTATAAAACAATTAACACCCAACACATTTTTAAAAGTAAACTGCAGCGTATCTATAAAGTAATGAATTTCCCACTAGGTGCGTTTTAAAATTCAGTACGTGGCACACAGTCTTGCATGAGGTTTAATGAAATTCTCGAAGCGCAGAAGCGAAGAGTTTTTCTAAAATTCGCTCAAATGATCTCAAATGTTGTCATGTTGTTTTAGGATTCTTTACTTTCTCTTTCACAAATTTAGCGCTAGAAAAATTGAATTTTAGAATGTGCACCTCCTATTTCTTCTTTTTTCTAGACACGAGAGATTTTTTTTAATTTAAAGATATAGAGGAACAACACAACTTTTTCCCTTAAACGGTTTTAGAGTTAAGCGCCGTTGCTCGCAAAGTAAATTTACTAGTTTCAATGCTCAAGTCGTAGCTCCTAAGAGGCGGTTAAGGTAACTGTATTTGCCAAAATTACATTCAACGGGCCTCCCATGCCCTGATGTTTGCCCATTTAATTAAATACTCCTAATTCAAAAGTACCCATAAAACGAACCTTCATTACAGCATAACAGCCTTCAAATCTTTGTGCTAACCTCCCATGAACTAATTTGCCCATAAAACACTTAACGAAGTACTAACTCAAGAACTAAAACTAAGAAATATTAAATACTGCAACAATATGAAGAATTGGTTTCAATCGGCGTTAGAACTAATAGGAATCCTGACGCCTCTAATTTGTTTAAATACAATTCAAATTTAAATCAAAAAGTGGAATTGTACCGTTAAGAGTTTTCAAGATCTTTGCAATGTTTTAAAAACTTAAAAATTTACATATTTTAAGTTATGAAGAATTTTAAACCGATGTTTAGCTCATTTTACTTTCAATGCACCAAATGTACTTCTGTGAATGAAAAGGAGAGAAAGCAACAGTATAACTTTTGTGCAATTTTGCAACACACTTTCATATGTTAAAAGTTCTTTTTAAGATGCGCAACTACTTCTCTTTTTTTAAATTTAACTAAATTAAATTAACTAATAAATTAAGTATAAAGTTAAGTAAATTAAAACTTAAAAATTTGGAACTTCGGACACATTGAGCAGTCGTAACAAAGGACATGCTGAAAAAAGTGCAACGAAGCGTATATTGTAAAAAAAAAAATAACAAGTACGCCCACAATGTGGCAGATACTTTTGAAACTCCCTGTGCTTTCCTTCTAGTTAAAATCAAAGTTTTGAAATGCAAAAGACTGTAGAGAAGTGAAAATTGATTTTCCACTTTCTCCATCTCTACATTCGCATACAAGAAAGTGTCAGTCTATTCGAATAGGTGAGAGAATCGCTTTTCTTAGAAAAAAAAAGTCATCCAGGCTAAAATAGAATACTTGGAATAACTACTCAAATTCACATTTTAAATGTTGCAGATTTATTTTATGATGTATAGTTTTCTTTTAAATAAGTTGTTAAATTATAAAACAACTTTTTCTTCTTGCCTTCATAATCCTCCTGATCATTTATTTTTTAATTAAGCACAGAAAAGTAATTCTGTAGTAACAGAAAAAAGTGAGAGAAAAATATTTAAATTGGAAAAATATATAAATTAGGCATTCTATTTTTTGATTACAACAAATTTTTTTTGTTCGAAAATGGAAGGAAGACATGTTTCCGAATACAGAGTAACGCAAAATTTCCCTTTAGTAATGAAGGTGTACTAACAATCGATTCGCAATGTTGTAAATCAAAGCAATTTGCGCTAATCAAAATAAGCGATACAATTTTTGAGTTATTCAGTCGAACAGTAGTTTTAAAAGACACCATTTTCATAGACGTTCACATTTGTATTCCCATGCTGAGCTTAGCAGGAAGCGAGAAAAAATCAGAAAAAATGGAGTTGTGTCCTTGTTTCGGTGGGGAGCTGAATTGAATTAGGAGAGATTTGGAAAAAACGGAAGTGAAAGTATTGGTGAAAGCATGACACAACATAAAAAGCAACTTTTGGAAGCCCTTTTTGGAAGATCGTTCTATTTTTAGAGCGAAGAAGAAAAGAGAAAAAAGGCTGACATTTTTAGTTGTCTCCCTGTTCTCAGAAGAAGTAATAAAAGTGTTTAAAGGAACTAAGGTTGCAAATTAGGTTATTTTAAGTTAGGTTAGGTTGCTAGTTTAAATGTTAAGGTTTTGGTATCAGCATAACCTTATACTTCAATCATTTTCCTATGGTTCTACGGTGCAATCTTAGAGAATTGTTAAAAACGGTTTTGCGGCTTTCACCTTTCATCTCCACACCACAAAGGCTTTCTCCCTTACCCTAGTCGAGGCAATAAATTTTCTCTAAATGAAAATATGAAGTTGCATTTTGCAGGGAAATGAAAGCGCTACTGCACTTTTTAAAAGATCTCTTAAACTAGATTTTCATACATGAGGAGTCGTGCACCGCCTCGGATACAGCATTTATTTTCTCAGCGTGGAAGCACCACTTCAAGCCAATAGGGCCTCAAGCAGCTATCCTCTATCACTTTCTACTCCAAATTGCAACTGTCCTAGCCGGAAATCTTCAATTTTGGTGAAAGTGCTGGAGAAAGTTGAACTTTAGCATCAAACAGCATCCGGCGGGTTTTGAAAGTGATGTAGAACAATTGCTTGCAAGTTTACAGGTTTTCAAAATTTCCTTTTGCAAAATTTAATTAAAAAACCAGATGGGTAACTTTTGTAAAAGCCTTTCGGTATGTTATGCTATCTAGTTTTTCAGGATGGCGCAGAACTGCTAAAAAGGCAATATCTGAAAATTTGAAACAATGATTTCGTAAAATTAGAGAGATTTTCAATGTGCAAATTCAAATAATTCTAAATTTTATTTAAAACCGGAAGCCATAATCCGGACAATATGAAAATTTCAGCGGTCTTACTAATTTCTACTCAAATACCACAAACAAAGCGCTAGGGCAGCGCTGCAGCTGGAGGCTCTTTGCGTGTCAAAAAAAAGCAACGGCTTCTTGACGGCCTATGAAATTGAGACCAATTGTATCCCCAGCGAATGCGGAAGTAGTTCCAGTGAAATGAAGCGCTTAATTGAAGCGTTAGTTGGATATACGCTAATTAAGAACGGTTTTAGCGACATAAATGCCACCAATTATAGATCGTTTTCCAGCGGTGTATCTTCAAATAAAAGGGTAACAGTTTTGCACCTTGATCAAAAAGAGAAAACAAAATTATTCCCATCTACTTTTTCCAGCCTATTTTTTTGAAAAGTGAAAGTCAGAAAGAGAATGATGACAAAATTTTCCTGTGCTCATCAATCTTTTTGTAAATCCAGAACTGCTCTTGGGCAAAGGCAAGGCTGGGATGACCCAATTTAAAAAATATGAACCATTTTCTAAATTACATATTTCATTTGAACAAGTTTTTTAAAAAACAAATTCCCAATTAAACCGTACAAGCAGAGAAATAAAATCTAAAAGCGGTCATGGAATCAAACCTTTGGAATATTATATTCCAATCACAATGACGTGATTTCTTGTACTCGGCGTTCATACGATAAAAAAAAAGGTTTTTAATTAAAAAAAAACGCCTCACCCGAGGAAACGCAAATCTTACACACTTTGAAAATAAGGACAAAAAATATCTGGAGTTACGAGACAACCCTGTATTGCTGCATTCTTAATATTCGCTTTAAAATTTTCCGCTTTCTGTATCAAACTTTTACAATAACTTAGGATTTAATTACACCAAATCCCACGTAACTTTCTAATTTTTAAAATAAAAAATGAAAATTAATGAAAGCTTGAGTTTGGCAGAAAAAAAATTCCGCTTTGTATATTTTGTGAACTTGAAGAGATTTGAAGTAGCTCAATTTCAATTCCATCGCTAGATACGCTGAATTAAACAAAAAATAGATACATAAAGTGATGCTATCAATTGTGAGATCCTTTGTGTCATGTGATTTTTTTAAAATTAGAGAATTTCAGTTTATTCTATTGGAATTTGGATGAAATGAAATATCTTACTCCCGTTTAGCACTCAAGTGAGTCTAAAACAATTTTAAATTCGTACAAAACCAGATGTTTTAAATGTGTTTTTAATTTTAAGCTTATAATTCTATTTGTAAATTTTCAGTCCTTGTCTTTTTAAATTTAAAGCCTCCATTCCTAATTTCAGAAAGAATTGTCAAG
>JAQFYP010003645.1:0-10640 GCA_034694865.1 Bilobella braunerae
GCCATACCATCCTCCCCCACTCACTCGCACACAGAATCATATGTTCAGCATATGTTGACCAGGCCTTAGGCGAATGTAAATTAATATAAAAAAAAATAATCAACTAGTGCTCTGGGTCTTATTAAAAAGCTATGTTTTTTGAATTACAATTAAACAATAACCTCGAAACCAAATATTGCAACCAATTGGTTTTATTGCGTTTGCTTTTAAAATTCTTTCAAACAATACCACACTTGTCTAAGTGGGATTGCCATGGTGACATTTGTAACCGGCGACATCCACAGCGACATTTCCGACATTTTACTATAACACCGCAATTTGGTTTGAAAATGCTTTCCAACGCTACCATATACGCCTATGTGGTATTGCAACGGCGACACTTCGTCATCGGCGACATCTACGGCGACATTACTGACGTATTATTATAGCAGCGCAATGTGGTTTTAAAATGCTTTCGAACGGTACCACACATGAATATGTGGTATTGGAATAGCGACATTTTGTAATCGAAGACATCTACGGCGACATTTTCGACGTTTTACTATGACAGCGCATTGTGGTTTTAAAATGCTTTCGAATGATACCAGACATGCCTATGTGGTATTGGAAGGGGGACATTTCGTCATCGGCGACATCTACGGCGACATTTCCGACGTTTCACCATAACAGCACAATGTAGTTTTAAAATGTTTTCGAACGATATCACACATGCCTATGTGGTATTGCCATGTCGACATTTTGTCACTGGCGACATCTACAGCGACATTTCCGACATTTAAGTGTTCGGCAACATTTGTGATGAATAATGTTGATGGCGACATTGGCTGGAGCAAGTGATTTAGGTGTCACTTTGTATTTTTTAGCACACAATTGGCGACATTTATGAGGAATTATTGATATTTTAATATTCAATTTAGTATGAATTAAAAAATGATGTCGCTCGATCCTGCCCAGTAGTTTTTGGCTCCATGTGTTTTCCCTATCTCGAGATTAACACGGGGGAGATAGGGTACTACAAAAATATCCACCTCCAATCGCATGTCTGCATTCATCCCTACTCAGAGACGAGATGTGGCGTCGGTATAGCTGACGCTAAACATTTCTCAACATAACAAATTCACTTTCAAAGTACTACTAGTGAATTGCATTACATAACTCGATAGCACTTTAACAAAAATAAGCTGCCATTGATTGATTCGTTTATTTGACATTTAGCAGGGCTATCGTCAACAAGTCGTAGATTGATTGATTCATGGTAAGATTAGCTTAACTTAGCATATTCAAAAAAATAATTAGAATAGTAGAATTCAAAAATCATACTCGAAATTTATTTCAAGTTGTTTTTATTTTAGCGCATGTATTGTAACTAGTAAAATCAGCCAAAAGTTATTCCTAAAGCCAAACAAGCCCGACATAGAACTTGCGAAAGTTCAGCCTTAGAAACGGCGATCGGCGATTACTATAGTTGTCTTGTCAATTTTACAATACTATTGAAAAAATGTAATTAATAAACTTTAATAAAAATATAGTAGAGACCTTTTCCACTTTTTAGCCCTTATGTAACTGTGATGTCTGTCCGTCTGTCCGTCAGTCTGTCTTACGGTAACTTGAGTACCTGATGCCAGATTGACATGAAATTTGGCATTCATGGCCCCTGCAATAAGTTATGAACCGAGTTCGAAGATGGGGAAAATCGGACGACTCCTATAATGACTTTGATACGCGCTCAGCGATCAGCAAAATATATATTCAATTATTGAGTGTTACCATGATAAAATACTAAACCCAGACAGCGAATTGTAAACTTCAATATGTCAATTTATTTGTTCAAAAATAGTTCTTAAAGTTTTTAAGAAATGCTTGACATTTTACAGTTTTTTTAATTAGTCCATAAATAAGTAGCAGTGAAACTGCCGTTTGACTGTTCACTGTATAGGGTTTCACTTTTCCTAAATTTGCAAAGAATCGCAATAGTCGAAAACGTCGTCGAACGGCGCCGCGGCGTCCTTGCAATAGTAGCCGTCCAACTTGGGCTCGTAGTCTCCCGCCTTGTCGCAGATCCAGTGAATATTTTCGTCGCAGATCAGATGGTAGTCTTCTACGCCATACCCAGCAGGGTCAATCGACAGCTTACTTTTCGCCGCATCTAGAAATGCTTCAAATTTTTGGGCTTCGAGGTGCGTGATTCCAGAATTCAAGTCAAGGATCAGCGTCGTGTTGATACGGAAACTCACTTCCGCAAACGCATTTGCAGCGATTCCCTCTGTACTCAGGGAATTATTCCTTAAGTTAATTACCTCCAGATACGGCAAATTTACAAAGGCCCAATTTCCAATTTCCATGAGATTCGCTGAAGTCACCGTAATTCTCCGAAGGTACGACATTCCTCGAAAAGCGGAATCCGGAATTTGGTTCAAAATGGCATCTCCAGATTTAGATCCGTAAATTATGAACGTTTCCAAAATGTCAAAATTTCGAACAAAATCAAACGGGTGATCTGAAAATTTGACTGAGATGAACGAGAGCTCTTCGGTGAAGCAGTAGGTGCTGGGAAATGCGTTCGGGTGAATTTCAGACAGCAATCCGCCAATGAATTCGATCCTTGTGAACCGGAGCCGTGTCATCGTACTGTGACGAATGACGCCGTCGTCAGGCCCAAGGAGCGTTAGCCGAAGGGTAGCGTACATCGTGAATTCCAAAACGCTTTCTAGAGCTGCAATTGTGCTGGAAATGTCAGTGCCTGAAATTTCACAGGAAACGGTGTCGTTGCCGCACATACATCCTAACGGAAGATCGGTTCCTGGAGCAGCGCACGGAAATACTTGAGCAATATTGCACAGAAAAATACTGGCAACAGTACAGAAAATTATACTTTGATTCATCTTGCAGTTGATTTCTGGAATTATTCCTGTGTAATGGAATACCGGAAATATGCTTTTCGAGGTGAAATTGAAATCTTCGTATCAATCAATTTATATCTTACCGAACACTTGCGTATGTTATTGCTTGTACGGGATTTCGAAAATACTCACTCGAAAAAAGGGTGAACGAGAGCCGAGGTCTTCTTTCAAAATTTGAAGCTCCTTTTTTAAATTATCACTTGAAACTAAATGGTAGAACTAGACTGTCAATGCTAATTGGAAAAAAATTGATAACACTTTGTAAGTGTTATGTACAGTAAGTGATTTAGACACACGTGTATTTACGATCAGCGCAAAATGGGCAAAATTTTTAAATATTGGAATATTACTAAAGAGAAAATAGAATAAATCTATAAAAGAATAAATAATAATAACTTTTAGTTCTTTAATACGTCAATTTCTGAATTTATTTGTTCAAATTGAGTAGTTTTAACAAAAAATACTTGAAAATCTGAATTTCAAAACAATTTGGAAACAAGTCCAAAATTAGTAACAATAAAACGAGAGTCAACGGTTTTTCGACATTTTGGGAGTTGCAGTAGTCGAAAACGTGGAGTACGCGGTCGCAGCGTCCCTACAGTAGTAGCCCTCCAACTTGGGTTACATAGTCTCTCGCCTTGTCGCAGATTCAGTGGACGTTTTCGTCGCAGCTCAGATGATAGTCTTCTTCGCCATACGCGGGCGGGTCAATCGACAACGTATTGTGTGCCGCATCGAAAATGCTGCAAATTTCTTCGTTTTGAGGTGCGTGATTCCAGGATTCACGTTCAGGATCAGCGTCGTATTGACATTTGGACTCATTTTGGAAAAGGCATTTTCAAAAATACCCTCATTAGTAAAGGAATTTTTCTCAAGTTAATTTCCTTGAGATACGGCAAGTCTTCAAAGGTTCAGGCTCCAATTTCCGTGACTTTCGCTGAAGTCAACGCAATTTTCTGAAGGGACTTCATTCCTCTAAAGGCAAAATTCCCAATTTTGTCCAAAATAACTTCCCCAGACTGAGCTCCGTCGATTGTCAAACTTTTCAAAAATTTTAAACCTTTAAAAGAAATGAAATCGGATCAAAGTTAAAAAAATTGGGTTGGATATTACTTTACAACACCCCCAAAAAATTTCAACCTCAAAAATGACTTATACAAAAGTTGTTTAGAATGAAAAACTGAACAACATTTTCGAATGAATTTTTTTGCTGCGGTTCACCGTACGGGGTCAGGGGTCAAAGGTCACAACAAGATATATTTGTGCTGAAGTCTATGGCCTATATTTACAACACAATATTAATATGCTCATTTTTGAATTGTGGAGAGGAGCCTGTTTAAACAGGGCGCGAGTCATAAGCTCCCCTCTCCTTGCGCGCCATTTTGTTTTTTTACGTGGTTAAAATTTCAAACAATCCACGGGAGAGGGAGTTGAAAAATGGAATTATGGGGAAATGGGGCGAGGAATTTAGGGGAAAAAGTACTTTTTTGAAAAAGCGATTAATTCCAGTCTCATATTTTTTCTGTTCCACGACAGGCTAGTTTGGCATTAATATATCTTTACGTGCGGCAGTCAGGATCGTGTTTTTGTTGTAAACAGATCCACCACAGTAGACTCCATCATACATCTGCAAATTTACAATATACGGAACTGCACCCCGTCTAGATTCCATTCCATCAACTATCTTCTTTTTTGGAATTCTCTTAATTGGTGTGTCGACTGTGACTTAAAAGGGTAAACAAAGCGATGATTGCAATTGTTTATAAACAATAAACAGTGTATTGTGAAAATTGTTATTTACTATTTCTTGCTGTTGGATTAAAGCGGAATGGAAACACCTCTCCCTTAGCGTTAACAGTGACTGTAAACATCGATTAGAAAATTTGCGGCTATATTATATATAAACTACATGTTTACATAAAGTTGTTTAAAGTTGTTTACCAAATTGGTCCTCAAATGTATCTCCACTACTGCCACCAGTCGTTTCGTCGCCATATTCATCTTCGTATTGATCTATCATCTGGCTTAAGTAGACTATTATAATAGTAAAATACAATATTTTTTTTGCATTTTAGAATGCACAAGGTTAAACTTCGTATTAGTATGTTAGTGTGATTGAATCAATCACGACTACATAATTTGAACCTGAATTTAAATAGCCCGGTTACACACGGATTTCAATTGTTCGATATGCTTTTGTCACAATATTACGCTCGAACAAGCGTAAAATTTGCGTAAATATCTAGTCATTTTGTTTACGCATTTCCGAACTCGCCTAACGTTTATCGCCCTCGCTCTATTTATCTAAAGCTGTAAGACACTGTTTAATTAGTTAATAAATAGCAGGGAATATATAATATGCTAGAATTTTTTTTTTTAAACCATTTCCGCAACCAATAGTGCTTATGTGCGTAATGCTATCATAAAACTTTTGCTTTTCAATTAACCACATTATGCGTTTGTTTCACTTTCTAAACTTTAAATGCAAATTTGTTCAAATAAATCAGTCGATTGCACTTAAATAAAAACAAGCTGCTATAGATGGGCATTGCAATAATTAGAAGAATCCGGAGATTAAAATTAAAACCTTCCCGAGGACACGGTAGCGAAACCCTTCTCCCTCATTTCGACGACCCCAAAATTACCTCCAAAACCGGAAATCAATTTCAACCTGTTGGTATTTGTATCGATTTTGAGTAGCCTTTTAATGTCATTTCAGTAAGAATAAAAAATTGTCTCCTGTCTAATGATGGGCTTGCTGAGATATTTACACAAAATTATGTTTTGACACTATTATCTCTAAGCTTGTTGATTAGAAAATTGTACGAGTTGGACGTAGCACAATTGCAAATGAGCTTTGATTGGTCATATGCCTTCCCACAGCCTATCATCTTGGCTCCGTTTTGGCCACACAAAAAGCTACAAGTGCTGCATTCTGCCACTTCAATCTTGTACATTGCTCCATCAACACAAGCATCCAACACAATTGTCGCAAGAAACGCAACAGCAAACAATTGTACCTTCATTGTACCCAGAACTCTTCTCTAACAATAGACAACTGAAAAAAAAAGTTTTTTTAAATTCGTCAATTTTAGTTTCGATGGTTTGACAAATGGTTTGAACTTTACTTACCTAGAGTGGCATAGAGAGGAAAAATCAAATAATGGTCACACAACAATGTGATTAAAATAAAGAAATCACAAATGTATTAACTATGACCTAAATTTAACCACACGTTTTAATTTGTCTAATTAATTTAACTTACTACTGTTGAAAACTGCTCACTTAATTTGACCGCAGCGTATAAAAAGTTCTCTCTTTCATTTAAAGCATAGTTTTAAAATGTATTCAAATTTTAAACATTATTCACAATATACCGTGACCGTGTTTATCACCTGTGTACAGAGCACTCAACTTTTTTCCAAGATTTGTTAACATTGTAAATAAACCGTGGTAAAACGGTCAACCAGTAGCGGAAGTATGGCAATTAGAATTAGAAAAATATGAACATCATGAGAGTAGATAAGTCCTGGTTTTCCGAGGTCAAGTGAAAGTCAGTTGGAGGTCAAAAGATCCAATCGGGGCCAAGGGAGGCTCTGGGGCCATTTAAAACATCATAACTTTTTGTTTCATGCAAAAGTATGGTTTGACTTTGAAAGGTCATTTCAAGGTCAAGGGGTCATTTCCGGGTGAAGGAGGGCTCTGGGGTCATTTAAAACATCATAACTTTTCGTTTCATGCAAAAGTAGGGCTTGACCTTGAAAGGTCATTTTGAGGTCAAGGGGTCATTTTGGAGGTCATTAGGGGGCCACAGAGAAAAATGTCTTATGCAAATGTTGTTTCCCTATATAAGAGGAACAACTTTTGTAAGGTTCATTTTTCATGTTGTCATAGAATGATATCTTTGACCTTGACCTTTGACCCCAAAGGGGGTCACTTCCGGTCAAACTAAAATAAACTTGAACTGGGTCGGATATTAAGAAACATATCCCCGAAAACAGCTTGAAGATATGTTGAATAGTTCCTGAGATATAAATTATACTCTGACGGACAGACGGACAGACGGACGGACGGACAAAACGAAAACATAAGTAGCATTCGCTTCGCTTCCGCTACTAATAACATAAATCAGTATAGCAAAATAAATTTTTTTAAATTTTAAGTCTCAACTTCTAGTGTTTTGCAGTATACAAGTTGATTTCTACACAAAAAAAATGCCAACTTCTTTAATTACCACCGTAATTTACTCGCTTCTTTAATTTTTCGCACTGTTCCTAAAGCCAATTATTAAGTGTGCGCACTTTCATTTCCGTGTTTCAATTTAAAATTATTTTATAAATGTACTGGGTCGCGTGCATCATCTTTCGTTCTTGCATCGGCGTAACCCGCATTCTCAATTACCCAATCATGGAACTCGGCAACACGCGTCTGCGTCAAAAAGTTACGAATTAAGTAAACTTATATTTGTGTGTAGGTACAAATCTTACGTAAAATCCAGGAAATCCTGCTAGTCCGCATCCAACTCCTACACATAACGTTGAAAAAATCATTTTTTTTTTAAATAACCAATTTTTATTAGCTTGTTAAATGCTAACCAGGATATGGTCTCAAGTGTTTGCGTTTTTTCGAAATCAAATTTGGGCCATTATAATACATTAAAAAAAAGAAAAAATTTCAATATAGTGTCACGGGCTACTGGTGACGTATCGACGGGGGGACTCAAGGGCAATGAGGGGACGGTGTAGCTCAACGGTAGAAAGTGACCAAAGTGATCAGGGTACAAATAATCTTTATGACGAAGGTGAACAAATGGTCAATGACAGTCGAATAGCTAAAGGCAAAGTGAAAGTAGTGAACGTCGACTCACGACTGACTGACCAAGAACAACCACAATAGCACTCCTATTTATAGGCAGTGCTCTACACACGTCGAACAGACAAATGACAAACAGAACTGATAAGACTACGACTACGCAGACACATGTCTGCAAATAAATGTGTGAACTAACTAACATAACCTATTGAAGTCGCGTCCAAAGGGTCGATGACATCTTGGGCGTGACAAGGCCTCTTTGAACCTGGCCTCTCAGGTTCACGGTTTTCCATGGCGCCGGCGTCTTCGGGAAGGGGACACGGGGGAAACTGCAACGGCTCACGGCTCCGGTCATCGGAGTCGGCATAAGGGGTCAGCGTTGACCAACGGTACGGCGGGTGCCTCTTCGACATCCGTGTCAGAGCTTGACGTGACCTCCGATTCTGATTTTGTTTCCTCTGGGCTGGATTTAGACAGCGCAGCTTTGGTTGACGTTAAGCGGCTTGTGATCTGTGGCGGTGACTTCGTAAAACGTCTCGAGGGAGGATGGACTGGAAGCGAAGAGTCCAAGTCGTCGGTTGGCATAGGGATATGAGCCCGGTCGGCGGGGTTTGCGGCAACTGACTTCGGCTTTGGAAACATTTGAGGAACTACTCGTCGGATCTTGAGTCTCCCATCAGCAAGGAAGGCTTCCACGGCGTACGGCCCTCATCCACGTGCCCAAGACAGCGAATACCGGTCTTCTCCATTTGGTTCAAAGTTTACCCACTCTCCAATGTCAAACGGAGCAGTAGGGCCATCGTCTTCTTTGCTCTGGATTTCTTCCTGGTCGGTGTCTTGTTCGACGGGGTTTGGCCGGGGTGGATGTGCGAATGACACGACGATGTCGTCCCAAGTGTACTGAGTGCTGGCGTCGACTATGTTCTTGTAAGTTTGCGTAGACTGGTTGATCATCGATGGGTGTCGTCTTTGCTGAGAGCGTTGTTCGACGTATGGGATGGATGAGGGCATTGAACTATACTTGGGTGCCGTAGTAACGCGCTGTCGTTTTGGAAGAGGGAAATGTTGTCCAGGACTTTGACCTTGTCTTTGACAAATGATATGGTCGATCACATCTTGGGCGTGACAATAGTGAGAATTTCCACTAATCAAAATTTCAAAAACTTTTTTTGAAAATAAATTTTTTGAAAACCTTATGGGATTTTACACGTGAATTTTGCGGTTTTACGTGGTCCCCCCATACAAAATTTTAATTTTTGTTTAATTAATTATTTAATTAATAAAACCTAAACTCGAACATCACCGTCGCGGGTTCTAATCCTACCAACTTCATTTTTTTAAACTTTTTTTTTTACAATAAACTCTTTGAATTGGCTAGTTGAAATTGAAAGTAGAAAGCCGCGAGCAGAGATTTGCGCGTATCCAAAGGTACACTACACTGGACCACAAATCCACAAAAATTACATTATATAAAAAAAAAGATGGTTGGTTGGTGGTGAGTAGACATATATCTACATCATAGAGTTTTTCAGGTGTTTTAAGCTAAAGTCAATTTGTCCTAATGGTGAGAAGCGTCGAACCTAACCTAAACTCGAACATCAACGTCGCGGGTTCGAATCCTACCAACTTCATCTTTTTACAATAAACTTCTTGAATTGGCTAAAAAACTTCCTTCTAATAATACAGTCATTTCCATAATTGAATTTAATTAGTTAATTATGATTAACCAGTAAGAATAATTAACTTTGGAAGTTGATTTTTACATGTGAATAGGGGTTCTTACGTAAGCTGAAAATAGGACCTCCGATTAAAAACCAATTTCTAATTAGTTAATTATGATTAACAATAAACAATAGTTAACTTTTGAAAGTTGAGTTTTACATGCAATGGAGATTTTTACATACGCTGAAGCTACATGTGACCTCCAAATGGCTCGAAACCAATTTTTAAATAGTTATTATCTGTGGAAATTAGTGTGTGTATGGCTTCGGAGATACGTCCGTGAAAATAAAACTCGTTTTAGCACAAAAACCTCGCGCGGGGTTATACGTCATAGCAGCATAGTCATATACATTGGGAGAAACGTTTTTAGACAAAACTAGAAAAAGCAACCTTTTAAAAAAAAATCAAAATCTCGAAAGAAAATCCAAAATTTCAAAAAAGTTCAAAATTTTGAAAAAAAATTAAAATCTCGAAAGAAAATCCAAAATTTCAAAAAAAAAATCACAATTTCGAAAAATTTCAAAATTTTGAAAAAAAAAAATTAAAATCTCGAAAAAATAAATCCAAAAATATCAAATCAAAAATCACAATTTCAAAAAAAAATCACAATTTAAAAAAATCACAATTTCAAAAAAAAATCACAATTTAAAAAAATCACAATTTCAAAAAAAAATCACAATTTCAAAATAAGTTTAAAATTTTGAAAAAAAAATCTAAAATTTAAAAAAGTTCAAAATTTTGAACAAAAGTTTTTTTTTTTAAATTCAGGTCTGTGACGTGCAGAGCCTTCTGCGCTGCGAATCTCACCTAACTTTTCATAGTTCAGAGCTTATACATGTATATCGACATTGGACCCCTTCCTGAACTCAACAATTCTGGTTTGCATGAGTCGGCTGCCGATTCGGGAATAACTCCTGAAATCGTTTTGTGCTTCTTCCTGAAGTAGTCGTTGGGCAAGTGCTGGATACAAGTCAAGTTATTTTTTTTTGGATTTTCTTTTTGAAATTTTGACCTTTTTTGAAATTGTGATTTTTTTTTCAAAATTTTGAACTTTTTTTTTTCGAAATTTTGAACATTTTTTTTTAAAAGGTTGCTTCTTCTAGTTTTGTCTAAAAACGTTTCTCCCAAAGTATACTGCGCTGCTATGACGTATGACCCCGCGCGAGGATTTTGTGCTAAAACGAGTTTTATTTTCACGGACGTACC
>JAQFYP010003646.1:0-10636 GCA_034694865.1 Bilobella braunerae
CCCGCTAATGTTTGTCCTTTGTGTTTTCGCTTACAACAACACTTTAAAACCTAAACCTAACGTTTAAAACCTAAACCTAACGTTTAAAACCAAACCTTCAAAATAAAATAAAATTGTTGAACTTTAAAACCTAAACCTAACGTTTAAAACCTAAACCTAACGTTTAAAACCGAACCTTCAAAATAAAATATAATTTTTAAACTTTGACCCCTTGTAATTTTTTAACCAGATTCTTATTTTAGAGGTTTTCAAAGTGTCGAGATTATTAACATGTAGGGATTTTTATTTTCGAGATTTTTAAAGTGTCGAGATTATTGACATGTAGGGATTTTTATTTTCGAGATCTTTTTTTTTCGAGATTTTGGTTTCGAGCTTTTTATTTTCGGGATTATGGCCAGCTACCCAAAGATCCACACTCAACAAAAATTGTTAAACACAATTGTGCACAATTTGAAAATGATTGAGAAAACAATGAACAGTTTTGTAATACGATATACCAGACACAAACAAATTGATTCTATATTGATAATTGTTTCTATAGTGATATAAATTTGGAATTTGTTACCTGCAAACATAACGTCTCGATTCTTAACAATATGTGAATTGTTACACCCAGCATATTGCATTACAAGCTGTTCAAAATCATGCGGTTGAAATACAAAGTCATTTTTTATTGTTCGGGCACTAAATGATGGTGAATGAACAAAGAAAAGTTGCTGCCTAGAAATATTAAGTGTTTTGATACTTCTGTGCTTGTGTATTCTAGCTGGCTTTTACACGGCTTCAACCTTCTTGGCTTTAAATTTACGTCACAAAGGACGTGCAAAATGACGTAATCCAAAATTCTACATTTGGTACAAATTGCTATAACTCTTACTGTTGCGATCGTCTGCAAATTGTCGTCGGTGCGCGTAATTTGTTGGTTCCAAATAAAGGAGTAATCAACCCTATAATTAGGCGTGAGTTTTATATCAAATACTTGTAGCTCCGACTTGTAGAATGCGAGAATAATAAGAAATTGGAGCCACTCTACCAGGTAACTGCGTACAGCATGAACTATGTTTAAAGGTGAAAATGTATCCATCGCACTATATAATTCAAGGGAACAATTATTGTGTTTATGGTATTTGTACAAACTTGATGTGTGGTAAACGTCTGAAACTTGTACTGGAGTTATTATGGGAAAGTAATCTATTTGTATTTTGAGGAACGTATTTCGGAGGCGGCAAATTGGAAATTAGCAAGTATTTCAACCAGTTTGGTCACAAATATTTTCTCTATTGCATACAAATGTAATAAAACAGTGCTAACAATGATTAGTGAAGACGTATATTTTGTACTCAAATTTTTTATAGACACAAATTAAGCAAATCAGTTAAATCTATTAAAATACAAATCATCAATAGATATGACTTTCTCAGAAATCTTAAATCTTTCCCCTGACGCCAAGACAAATTAATAAGCTTATATTTCTATGATTCAATAGTTTTAGTCACGCTTTCTGAACTGCGCCATAACAATTGGACGTGGTTTGAAAGGTTTTTGAACAAAATTCCTTTCATTTCATATTTCAAATACAAAGAATATTTTGGCAATGTAAATGGAATACTGTTTGGAATAAACTGTTAGAAATAAGTTATTTGTTGCATTGTATTATAAAAAGTAAAAAGGTTTGAAATATGTCCCCGAACTTCTAGCCAACTTTCAATATGTTATCAACTAGGACCACTGCAATGGATGGTTGATAGTATCAACGTCGTTTGAAAAAATCTAAATTTGATCTGTATCTGATCTAAATGTCAATCAGCGTTGTGATTTGGTGACATTCAAATTTTCCCAATATTCCAATATGATATTCCAAAGACTTTGGTGACCTTGCCCGACCTCTAATCTCATTCGATTCAACTAAAAATTGTACCAATTTTTTTTAAATGGAACAATATTGAGTGGTTAGACCATGGCATATCAAACAATTACTTTTTTCCATTGTAAATTGGGCAACTTTAATCTATAGTATAAAATCGTTCGTCTGTCTGTCCGTTTGTCACTCTGTTTGTGATCGATGCCTGAAAAAAGCGCTGGAGGTACAGATATATAATATACCAGCACTTACTATTAAACCTAAAAGTGCACTATTTTCCAAGTAAGAAACGTTGGTAGCTGGAGTGAATTAGGGTCAAACTGCAATCAGAAACTAAGTTACAATAACATTAGACAAATTTTTTTAACGGTTAGTGTCATAATAGTTTGGATAGCTATTCTTGGGGTCTTTTGTTTATAGTGACGGCGGCGGCAGCTATTCACTGCGGGAAGCTCGTAGCACGAGTGCAGCTAGTATATATATATTTATATATGATTTCAGAGGTTTTAGTAGTAGAGATTCTTAACGTGTAGAAATTTTTATCAAAAGAAACACTGTGGTCTTTATTTGCCACACCTGAGTTTTTAAGTGGCCCGGCTAATGCCTTCACTTTCAAAATTGAATATATTTCAAAGTCATAATTCATATATTCTAGGTACAATGGAATACTCAAGTACAAATGCTGGACAGTGAAAAATTTGTTCAGGTTTTGACTTTTGACAAAAGGCACTTTTCAGTAATAAGTCAAACTATTGTTGAAAAAGTTACACCAGAACGATATTCTGGTTTCCTAGAAAAATGTTTTATTTATAATGTATTTGGGACCACAACCTTATTTCTGAATGAAGGGCCCTATACATGATGGGTACTTACGGGCATTTCTAAGGCTTGCCAAGTTGGGGCGTACTGAGGAATACTTGGAAACTGCATCTGCGCAATCGCCCAATGTCAGGCCCATAATGTTAACGCCGTCACCCTAAATCAATTGATCTGGTCTGCAGGGACGCAGGAGGGAAAGATTCTTGAAGGCAGAGGGTGTGATGTCAAGAGCCTTGAAGCATAGACAGTCAGTGTTCGAGACGCTAACGCTCTATGCGTCTATATATTTATTTAAATATATGTATAAATGTAAATTAATAAATCTTAGTCTTAAATCTTAGAATTCGTAAAGAATTCCAAAGTTATCAAAATTATTAGAAAAGACAAGCCCGACAAATACTGTTGAAGAGGATTCTTATCGTTCCCCAACATTTTTATTAAGCGTGGATACACAATATAAGTAGGTATTTAATAAATAACTACAGAAACCTAACATGAGATAAAAATTAATTATATACGTCTTTGAGGGTGCAAACCTACGGAATAAGCTATAGAATATGTAGAGCATTCACACCAGCTTCCACATCCAACAATGATTACTTCTCAAGCTTACTTTTTTTTCATATTAGCCGTTTCAAATGCTTACATTTTAAGCACTAAACGCTCAAGTCAGACCCACTTAACAAAGGGGCTTCATCTTGTTCATTTCCCAAAGTTTCGTTAATTCCCTCGTCCGCAGGCAGAGTTGTATTAGGTGTATTTTCCACATTTTCATTTTGATTCTTTTTTTTTACCGTATTAGGTTCATTTGCACGCTCTTCGCCAAGCATCTCTTCTGGAACTTCTATTGGTTCATTTCTCAATCCTTCTTGCTCCTCGTCACGTTCCGCTAAGTTGGATACAATTCCCGACTGCTCATCGTCCGTTTCATTTCCAGGCAATCTTTCATCGTGTTCTAAATCTACATGCACTATTTGGATATGTCTTTCTTCATTCACCAAATCTACAACGTCGGTTGCTTCAAGAAATTTTCCAACCTCTCCACCATCTTTCATGCCTCTGTTGAGATCTTTAGATCCATGTGGTAACTCTCCATCATCTTTTACAACAGGTATGGGTCCTTCTTGGAACCCCGCTGGAAGTGACGGCGGAGCACTTGGTGGAGCATGGGGCGGACCAAAATAATATGATTCAGATTCAGACAGAGACACAGATTCAAATTCGGACACAGATTCAGACTCAGACTCCGATTCAAGAACATGATTTACGTGAGTGAAAACTTCTAAGAAGCAGGATGTAGCACGAGGAAAGCAAAATAGGGCAAACGGCACGGTAGAATACACAATCAAAATGTATTCAACCGCACCAAACAAAGTCAAATACGACGAGTGCAGTGCAAGCAGCTTACACTCTAAAGCCCAAGTTATAAAAATACAAAAATTGATGCCCACTAGAGCCAAGAGAAAGTATCGAGCCGAGCTTAAGCCTCCATGTTCAGAGCGACAAAATACTTGAGAAATAAAAACAGCCTGATATGCAACTTGTACCCAATAAAACATGGCAACAAGTAGGTTGATGCATATGTAGAGAGGTTCAAGTGAAGTCCTATCCCAAGGAACATTAGTTAGGCTCACCATATCAGGAAATACGCGGACCACCAACAGTATACCTAGTGGTAAGAGTGGGAATACTAACATTGCAGAATCCAGATTAAAGTTACTGGGAGTTTGACTTGTGTAAACCATTCTCTTCATGTGACGGTCGTGAAACGTTATTTGTAAACCAAACAAAATGAACTGAAATATTATTCTCTGTGATGTGAAGATCCATTTCATAATTTCATAATTTTTTAGCGCGTTTAAATAAAAGAAACAAGCGTATGACGCTAATGACACCCAAAATGTAAGAAGCAAAGCTACAATGGTGTTCCGTTTTTTAAAGGCAAACCAACACGAGTCATCACAGGCGTGTGCATCTGGTGGGATGATTGGCACATGCGGTAGTGGGTCACCTGGAATAGAAACATTTTTTTGTTAAACATACGTCACAAACGTATTGTTAATTGCGAGACACAAAATTGAAACAAATCAGTAATCAAAAGTAAAAACGTACTACAAAATGCAAAAACAAACGGTCGCTTTAATGAAGGGAGAAGTTAATTGTAAGAGACCACCAGGGCAAGAATCTTAACATGCTATTTTGCACGGTTGCCACATACTATGCTAATAAGCATAAAATGCATTAAATGAACACTCTACTATTCTCTATCTGTCCCTCCCAATACTGAGAAAACTAATGTGATATGATTAATATATGATTAATAAAATTTGAAGGAAATTTGGAAATTGTTCCGACCTGCTCCAACGTTTTTCCATGCAACAAAGCAGAAGAATGCTGCGAGAGAGCAGAACTCAGTTGAGACTGGATTCGTTCCCAATATTACTTCAGCAACTTCAAGAGAAGCATTAGAGGATTGGTAGAGAATGTGTTCAAAGCATTCCGTTTCGCGTTTAAAAATTTCCGGAACATATTCCGCTTACTACAAAAAAAAACACGCTTAATTTGTAAATAATTCTTGAAAGTTGATTTTTTTAAATTATTTATTCTAATAAAACAATTTCAATCCGAACAATTGCCTTTTGTTTAAACCAAACTGGGAACAATTTAAATTGGCAATTTATACTCTCATAAAACATTGAATTTTTAAAACACTGAAAATTATTTCACAAATTTAAAGCAATGCAAATAGTTCCAAAGTTTTTTTTTAAGAATAGAGTTTTAAAAGTGTACTTCTTATCAATGTGATGCTAAATAGTTACCTTCACATTAATTGCAATCATAAGCAGGTAGGAAAATATAATTTTGGCAACATTGTTCAAAATCACAAGGTAAGATAAGCAATGATGCACAGAAATCGCAAAGTGGATCTCATTAGTCAGCCACCAGAAACTTGACGGAATGTATGCCGAAAAAAAGACTATAGAGAAAAAATAGGTTACCAATACTCCAAATTCAATTTTTTCTATGGTTATGAATAGTTATTATAGGCTAATTATCCTAATCATTAAGTTGTATGCTCACATAATGACAGATATTTCAACTCAGCTTTGTAATCATTAGGATTAAAGCGCGTGTTAAAATATATCAACAGATGAACTCGTCTATATAGACAATAAATCAAATATTTAAGCTTCCCCCATGATAAATAGATGAGAAATGCAGAGCTGAGTGAGTACGAAAATAATCTGTAAATGACAAAAACGTTGAATTACACAGTATATCAATGATGAACTTTACATAAACACTTAAAAAATTCTAAATTAATGATATTACCCAATAATACGCCAAGCATCATTTGACTTTCTTCTGTCCGGAAAGAGGGGCAAACCAAACATGCATAAAGTGGCAATAACAGCAATAGAAACCGTAAACGAGCAAACTCGCCACGCACTTGACAACATTATGCATTGACTTGGGAGCAGGTAATAGTTCCGAAAAAAAAGTTCCGAAAAAAAAGGTCCGAAAAAAAAGTTCCGAAAAAATAGTTCCGAACGAGTAATAGTTCCGAACGAGTAAAAGTTCCGAAAATAAAGTTCCGAAAATAAAGCTCCGAAAAAAAAGTTCCGAAAAAAAAGTTCCGAAAAAATAATTCCGAAAAAACTATACTTCATTTAAAAATTAAAATAATCAATAACTTCTTGGTTTATGTAGTTAGGTTTTGGTTTTAAAGTAATTTTTTAAGTGAATATACAATGGACAAGCATTAATGGATTAAAAATTGCTGATTGTGCTCGCGTAAGCGAGCGCAAACTACAATTTTTGATTAATTTAAGTTTACGTAATACGACTCTAAAACTACTTCAAGTCTATAAGAATTAAATTTTCATCCTTTTTTGGTTTTTGTAAAGTTGAGTTTTGGAAATTTGATTTTCGGAATTATTTTTTCGGAACTTTTTTTTCGGAACCTTTTTTTCGGAGCTTTATTTTCGGAACTTTTTTTTCGGAACTTTTACGCGTTCGGAACTATTACTCGTTCGGAACTATTTTTTCGGAACTTTTTTTTCGGACCTTTTTTTTCGGAACTTTTTTTTTGGAACTATTACATGGAATCATTGACTTTACCACACAGTTTTAATAGCTTCCATTAAAAATAACCTACTGCAATTACGACTATATTGTGACTGAGATGTAGTTCCAGAATGATATGCAAATGCAATTCTTATGCAAATACAAAAAAATCTCGTGTATGCGTCACTCTTATGGAAACTTTACCCAAAAACGTTGAGTCAGTTTTCTAAGAATCAAGTTTTGAAACCTCTTTTTTTGCTCTTAGCTCTTGCAAAATCCATTTTAAAGCTAGTGAAACTCCAAGTCAGCGTACAGATAATGAAGGCATATTTTTGCTTGTGGTAAAGCAAAAGGTCAAATCAGTAAACGCTCCACCAAAACAATAAATTCTCGCATCCAGTCATGAATAAATTTGTAAAGTGTATGTTAATATTAATTTCTAGGATAGTGCATATCATATTGACTAAGGTTTTGTATTGCAAAATTGTTTTAAAATTTTAAATTAATTTTCCAATAAATTGAGCAAGAGTAGGCAAACTTGGAAGCAGGTATGTAATTGTTCCGAAAAAATATTTCCAAACAAGTAATAGTTCGAACGAGTTGCAGTTCCAAAACAAAAGTAAGGAATAAATATAGTTCCGAAAAATATACATATATTCGTTTTGTAGCGGCTAATAGTTCATGTAATTTGTTGTGCATTCAAAATGGTCAAAAACTGCAATTTTTCATTCATTTAAGTTAACACAACACGAACCCTGATCCATTTGAACTTTATTATAAGTTCAATTAGCATAATTGCTGTTGCTAATCTCAGCTATTTACCTTTAAACCTAAAGCTTCCATTTTTGAAACTTTTTATTTGCAAATATTTTTTCGGGTCTTTTTTCGGAACTATTACACAGTACTGCAGATACTACTACATCCTACTGTACTACTACATAGTGCATTGGGTACTATTTGGAACAGAAACACACATAGTAAATCTAGAATTGATTGAGAAAATTACAAATTAATTCTAAAGACAGACAATTTCATCTAATGTCTTTCACGTCTCCTCCCGTCAAACATCAACCTTGCTATTCCATATAAAATAAGAACACTTCACGTTTGTTTATCTATCTCCCTAAAGACCCACAAAACTAGAAATGCTTTACATTATTAAAAAATTATGAAAGAAATTTAAAAATCTTTATAACTGCCCTGATGTTTTTCCAAGGAACAATACAGAATAATGCTGCAAACGCGCAAAAATCAGTTGAAAACGGACAGGGTAAATAAATAGATTTCAGCAACTTCAAAAGAGTTATTGAACGATTTGTAGGTAAGATGTCTATATCATTCCGTTTTAGGTTGAAATATTTTTAAAGCATATTTTGCAGGCGTCATAATTTCCGTAAAGTTCAGGCTGTATTTTGAGTCATGCATTGAGCGCTTCAAAATACTTATATAAGACTACGGTAATCCCGCTAATTTTTAATTGAAGCGTATATATTCGCTATTTCAAAATACAACATAAGGGAAAAAAATTATAAATTAATTTTCAAGATGAAATATTATGTGATCCTGACAACGTCATTGAAGTCAAGTATAGAAATTATAGGAAAGGCATTGCAAACAGAAAATGTGCAAAACAATAGAGGACGAACATCATCTAAAAAGAACTTATACGCATTATCCTTTTTGGTAATTAAACTGTCAACTTTTAATGAGTAAAATGATGGCTTTAAAATGCTGATTCAAATGGTATTGGCCATATATCCCAAAATATATGGTAAATTATTGGGCACAGAAAGCATGCCTGACGATTGCGTTTCAACAGAGGTGCACATTTCTTAGTAAATCCATCAAACAGAATTTATGTAGATTTATGTTTCCCGCTACTTTTTGATATAAATGAATAAAAGTTAGCGCAGTGTTTTGCACAGACCAATCTTCCTACGAAAATAAGACGAAGCTTCGAAGAACATGAAACTCCATATTAATAACGCTATGCCAGCCCCAAATAGCAATCCGTAGAATACAAAAGCAAAATTTGACAGTGTAATTCTAGACTCCTCCTTTACGGTGCCTCGATTCTCAAAGTTATTCTCGACGATCCAATATCTCCAGTAATTGTAAATTCCTCTGCTGTAGAGAACATGTAGTCTGTCATAAAATGGCGATCTTGAGATATTTCCAAGTGACCACCCTCTCAAGACTGATTTCAAATTGACCTTGCCCGTCACGAAATATTTACCTGTGCCGTTTGACTTTTCTATAAAATAATTCACATATCAATCCAGTTCTCGCGACCAGTATCCAAATGCTCTTCGTCGACATTTTAAAACTCTTTTAAAACATTTTAAAATGATAGAAAGAACTAAAATTATTTGCAAAGAAATATTGCATTCTAAAATTATAAGGTCTTAGATTTGTAGCATTTTTAAAGTCCCATATCTGCAACTCCCCTCCCAAATCAGTCAGTTCCGTCCAATCCCAACCAGAATTGTTTGAATTTAGCCAACTGCCGACAAAAGGTATGAATGCCTTGCTCCTGCTTCATTGGAGAATAAATTGTGAAACCTTCCAATTGGTCAAAATTTTCGTAAGGTGAAGTAGGCGTGGACGGAATAGCTAATAGGGATACAACGAGTCCCCTGTAGGCATTTGTTAAAACTACGCTACAGACAAACCAAAATGCCACCGACGCTTTGCCTAATCTTGTTTTACCTAACTTTACCGCATCCTTATCGCTTAACCCTTAACGCTTGTTCCAACAATGATAGGTATATACATTTCAAATATTGAAGTATGTACATGTAAAAATTGTGAACCCTAGCATTGAGTGAACCCTAGAAGTGAAGCAGTAAAAAATGTTGTCGAAATAAGGCCAGCCCAAACAATGTTCTGAAATGGTCGCAAAAATAGGTCCACCGAAGTTCCAAGCAAGCTCGTGCTGTCGCAAGTCACAAGCTGAAACCCATCTGAGTCCGTCGCTAGAGTAGCTGAACCAGCTATTGCCCGAATGGTTCCAAAGTGTACATCGGCGTAAGTGTTGTCCGAGAACAAAGCGTACCGAGCATTAAAGGTTCTCGAAATGTTTTGACCAACATAGTACATCACAAGCTCAAAAAACAAGTGAGGCTGAAAAGCAAAAAATTTTCTAACTTGGCGTGGATTAAATTTAGGCATGTTACCGAAATACGAATATCCACGCAAAATGATTCGTTTTGCCACTGCGTTAATCGAGATTTCCAGTTTACGTTGACATTGTTTCATGTTTTGTGTAATTCTCTCGCAGCCTACATCTATATGTTCATATTCCATAAAAGAACACTTTGTGCAAACGACGGTTACTCTTTTAGTTCCGTTTGTTTTCATTTTGTTCCAAGGTTTGGATGGTGGTGTAATTAATTCCCAAATAAACAAATAGTCAACAGAGGCTCAACAGCGGTATCTCTCAATTGAAACCGACTCAGTTCGGCTCTGTGAAACGTTAGAACAACCAAAAAATGTGGATATTCAGCGAGAAAGGTTAGGTTGGGTTGGTTTAGGTTTAGGTTAGGTTTAGGTTTTCTAAAAATCTTTTAGAAACTACAAAGCCATAACATCTTTGCTAAAACTCCGCTAAAATTTACCGACAAGCGTTGCCGGACCGGCAATCGACCGAATCGAACCGAATTGTATAATGAATTGAAAATGTTTGAAATATTGCTCCCAACATAGCTCATGACCAGCGGATGAAAACGATGCGGTTGAAAGTCGACATTACCTTTCACTTGGCGTGGATTAAATTGTGAAGCAGTAAGAAGGTAAGAGAACCCGCGATGTATCTGTTGGAATAATTAACTAAAAGAGTCGTCTCAATTGATAATTAGGAGTAGTTTATTGATTAAAAGCTTTCTCGCA
>JAQFYP010003647.1:0-10636 GCA_034694865.1 Bilobella braunerae
AACTCGCCAACACTTATCACTTATCAGCCATGCTGCCGTGCAAAGCAATGGAAAACATCGAGTTGGCCACGTTCTCCGATAGTGGAAACTATTAATGCTAGACTCATGAACGGTCTTTCCGCGGTTTAAATTTCAAATTAGAACATAAAAAATTGAGAATCGGGTGTAACTTTGTTTCGGCATTCAAAAAGATTTACAAAGTAAAAAGTAAGAAAAAAAGTAAAATAAGAAAGTTTTATAGACAAAAATTGTTCAGCGGATAATTAGTAGCATCAATTACAATTTCTTCACAGTTTCTCGCTAGTTGAGATGGAGGAGTGGTGCCACTGTCATTATGACGTCTAACCTCCAACTAGAGCCAATTTGTGTAAAGGGGTGGAAAGCAACACCACGAAGTGATAGCACTACGTAGGATTTTACTATATAAACACATTCAAAAAGTCCCTCTCCCTTTTCACTCCTCACTAGTGTGCAGTGGTACACTTAGGTGTTCCAGGCACACCACCTCTCCACTCCGAGGGAAACACAGAAACAGCATTGCGCTACACAACCCATATTTTACTACCACCCTAAAAGCAAGGCAAGTAATGAAAGTTTCACTATTACTACGTGTGCTAGTTGATTTAGCAATTGTGGGAAAAGCTGCTTCGCACATTCTAGTAGATTGGAAGCTGCAAGAAAGGGTTTGGAATGAGTTGGTCAAGATTGGAAACACTGTCAATCCAGGATTTTCAAGAATTGATTTAGACAATAGAGAGGTAAGGCATACCTGCCCTTGATTATGTGGCATGATATTTTCTAGATGTTACGTTAAAAATCATGTTCTGATTTGCCAAAGGTGCACAGGGCGGCGAGGGAATACGCGAAGGGTCTGTTTCCTGTAAATATTGTGAACCCGAGGCATGACAAGTTAAAAATTGAGAAAGGACAGAATCCATATCAACAGTTTGTAGTTTTGCCACAGAAAGAACGCAAAGCAGAGGATAGTGTTTTAACAACGTCAGATGAGTTTTACATCAAAATGGTAAGAACAAGTAATAATCCTATGCATATAGCATTTGGAAATGACAATTAATTTAAATTATATGTTGAACCTTTCATAGGTCTTACTTTAGAAATAGTAGTAACACCTTAAATGTAATTACGAACAAGATCGGAGGTTTCACTGTATTTTCAAAACAAATCCCAATGCTTTTCGTAATTCACCACGCATTTTGGTATTACCAATTTTGAAACTAAAGCTCTTAATTGAGAAAATAGTAGTCAAATTGGGGAGTCTAAGGTTACAGTAGAATGTCACCAAAATCAAAGTGTAGTTTAACATAAGAAACATTGCTATGCCATAGCCGTCAATTTTGTTTATCAAAGTCTAATTGTAAAACTGGCTACCAAAAACTTGAAATTATTGAGCATTCATGAAGTGTCACCTTGTATCAAGTGACAAGGTGGCACTTCATCGTAACATCATTGTGCAACAATTCTGTCTCGAATTTTAATTCTTCTCTACATCTATGCACATCATTGTCAAATATTAAACAAATAAATCATATTATCTTTAGCATAATCTCTACTTCTTAGTGTTCATTTACTGGAACCTAAAGTTTCTTTTTAGCTTAACATATACTAACCTATACTTAATCACCGTTCTAGGGTAATTAATGATTTGATAATTTTGCGAAAAGAGCATCGTACAACTTGAATATTGTGATGTAGTAAGTATTGATTTTTCAGGTACCCTTCATCAATTATTTCTGCATAATTTTGTTACACTATTTTTTGCAGGCATTGTTCCATGGCTACGTTGCGATTGGAATTGCATGCGTCCATGACTATTTGCGTCCCGAGTTACAAACATTAGTGGTGTTTTCCGTCAGAGTTGGTAAGTTGTCTTGTTCAATCTTATATATTTTAATACAAAAACAAAATATATGTCAGTAGGTTGCAATTTCAATATTTGTTTTGCTTGGACTGTGACATAATCTGGCATAATAATTAATGTGTAATTAAAAGCAATTTGTCCTGAAAATTGTGTGATCATTTCCTTGCAAGAAGTTGGGAGCCGCATAATTTTTTTTGGCTTATTTTGTAAGCATGGGATATTTGATCTTATCCCTTAAGTTCTAATATTTGTGCGTTTTTTTACAAATAAAAACTTCAGTAGCTAGGCTTAGGTTGGAACGCAGGGATGCTAAGATTAAATCAAAACATTATTTGGTCATCCCTTTTTAATTAGTTAAGGTTTGATAATTTTAAATAGATGACCTACTACATTTACACATTAATTTTAGGAGCTTCCAGTAAGCGAGGTATTTTGAAAGCTTTATATATTTTTGCTTAAGTTTAACCAAACTAATATAATAATAGAATTATAAATAAATTATTATACAATGAGAAACAGTTTGCTTGAGGTGGCAACCTCCAAGGCACACCTTTCACCGAAACAGATTTATGGTAAAAAAAATGAAATTCAAAATTGATATTATTTATCATTAAATGAAATTTATTCATGAAATATTTTTGGAGGAATAAATTTTCACCGTTTTCTTTTAACTTGTCCGGGGTTGTGTAAGTCGGAAATCATGTTGCTTCACATTTTAACCGCTTTCAGTTTACTGTGCACATCCCATGCTAAGTTCAATTTTTGACTACAGTAATGCGGTTTTGTATTCATTAAAAATCCAACTCTACACAAACCGCAGTCAAAATAGACAACTCGTTATTGTATAAGAATGCAAACACAGTAAATAATATCTAAGTAATTTTCGGACATATTATTCAAACGCAAATTGTAATTGCATGTGGGTAAATAAAAAAAATATTTTCAACACATTTGTAAAGTACACGGAAGTAATTACAAATCATAGTTTCCGTTTAAAATCAATTACAATATGGATGAATTTAATTGCCAATGAAAAAATTCAATTGCTCTCATTGTGCGTCTAATATTAATCACTCAGTTTAATTTGAGCATAACTTATGCACCTTAGTTCAAGAATCAATTGCCAGCTATAAAGATTCTATAATATCCAGAGCAAGTGGATCTAATTGGGAGTACAGTTATAAGGTAACATTTTATCCTTTCACCGTTTATGAACATATCTATATAATAGATACATAATATGAAAATTGCTATTTTTAGACTGATAAAAGGGCTGATGAATTAGTGACAAAGTTTTCCATCTTCAATAAATCTACGACCGATGAAATTACACGCCTTTCTGAAAACAAAAATGAGATGGAAGCTTATTCATATATTTGCTGCGAGAACATTCCTGATTTTAATAAGGACTTGACAATGCTAGAATCGACTATTGAAGGGTTCAACTCAATTTTAGATGATCTCAAGAAGCAAGTAAGTGATCAAAACATGCCAAATAAGTAATCTCGTTTTTTGAAATTTTTGATTAACTTTCTAACTTGTAGAAACAACGCTTCTGATTGTTAATTTTTCTTCTAAAAACATTGTATTTATCAATGGTTTTAAAATGACTTTTCAGGATGAACGAGCTATCATTAAAGCATCGGCCTCTGTCCGATGTATCGAGCAATTGCTTTGGGATAATAAAGCTTTAACACTCAAACCTTCAGGGAAATTCTGTTTGATCATTTTTGGACGGTTTGATATAAGTAAGTGATTGATGGAGTAAACCTTAAATAATTTGTTATTCTATATCACATAAATAATTTTTGAAAAAAAAAAGTCTCAGGTGTGACTACCGTAAAATTTTCACGTTTTTAAACTAGATCGATAATACTCAGCTTTGTCGTAATTATTTTTCAACAGATCAAGTAACAACTATCTTTTATTCAATTTTTACGCATTCAAATTCTTGATAAGGAATTACCGGGAATTAATAACAAAGATAAAAATGTTTAACTAGGTATTTGTAGCAGAATATGCTTTTTTTTAAATTCGAATATAATTAGTTAATACCGGCATACATTATACTTGCTGCGGAAATTTTTTTGTGACACAGGTGCCAACGACATGGCGGCTCGACTGTGGGTGGATGCGCTCAACTGGTAGAGGTGGGGCGCGACACTTGCTTGGTTATAGAAATGAACTGCGGCGCTGGACAAACGACTAAAATGACAACTGACGCATTATTGACGACAATGAGGTGACAGAGGTCAAGGGTCGCGGTGGGGCAATGACGACTACGGCTATGGGCTGGGTGGACATGACGACTGGACACGAGTAGGGACAGACAAGAAGTGACCAAAACAAAACAATGTGCACATGTTTTTCTCGATGTGCACCCAAGGACATGAAATTCACTACAACTAAAAGATAACCAGACGCACGTCTGTGATAAGAGATGGGACTACTCGACGACGATCATAGACGTTATGACCGTGACAGTATGCTTTTTGTTAGAGCACTCACAGAAAAGACTCACGCGCGCGCGTTTGCAATTATTGCATCAGGTATGCTGTATTGTCAGATTTAATCGCACGGCATTTAACAATAAAATATAAGAATTTTTCAAATTTTCAAAAAAAATCGAAAGAATCAAAGATCATTTTTTTTTCAATTTGATCAAATTGAAAAAAAAATATATTAATACTTTTATGTACAACTCAACGTGCTTTCTATTTCAAGAGTTGGATGACTCTTATAATACACATATTTATTGCTAATTTTTTTAATTTCAAAACCACTCATAATTTACTAACTGATTACCATGTGACTTATACAATAAGGTAGTAGACACAGCATAGTGCTCCTAGGTTTTTTGAATTGTTAGCATTGCATGAAAAGGTGTTCAATTCCATTACAGCAATTCATTTTTATCAAGTTTTGAGACTATTTATAATTTGGTTAATTATTTGTATAGTATCATGGGAGACTCAAAAATTGGAAAAACGTTTGTCAAAAGATGCCGGTGTTGCAAATAATTCCCTCTACGTACACGTACGCTTTGTTTCATATTTACTTAATTGTCAGTATTTTAATTTGGCATTTATATATGAATAATACTTTGTAAAACTAGGCTAGAGACATTGTAGTACGTAGGGCTGGACGCTACAAAAATAAAAATACAATGCCCGAATATCATTTGGTGGAATATCTGCTAGGAGCTAGGATATACACCATTCCAGAAATCAAATGGAGCAAAATGGTACACTGATTTCAATGCTTTTTTTTTGTTTAATGTATTGTATGTAACCATACACGTTTTTCAATCAAGGCAAATCAAATTGGAGAAAAAACAATTGTTGGTTTTGCGGCGGAAAAAGTGATAATGTTTGTCGAAGGGGCTATTCAAGTTGGATACATTGTTGTTGCAATAGTTTGTAAGTTGGCAAATGCATGCAAAAATATCATTATTGGAAAATACTCGGTTCTTCTTAAAAGGAATGTACATATGCCCTGTCCAACGATTGCGTTTGTGTGTGAATACTGTGATCGTTGAATCATTTACTTTTGTCTTCCTTTACGCTCCTTTATCAAGTTATGTTAGCTAAATCGAGTAACATATAATATCAAGGGTCACCAACCAATACTTAAGTTTAACATTCCCAATACAACAGTAACATAATAATAGACTTTTAGTCAAGTATTCAATATAATGGTGGCTTATAAATGTGGAATAGTATGTTTAAAAAACTATGTAAGGTTCAAGAACGCTCAAATTAGTAACTAATATTACTCAAATAAGTAATGTTCCAATGAGTTAAGGACGGCAATATTGAAAGGTCAATACGGCACAAATAAAAAATAGTTGAAAAAATTGATGTAGCCCTGTCAATAAGGGTCATGGGCAGTTGAAAAAACATGCTTAGTAAATAGTCCGGCTTGAATCTACCTCTATGTCTGATCGTTTAATGTGTTTATTTATTAGTTGAATCAAATTTGCTACCAAGTTTTGCGGAAACTTTTGGGAAGATCCATTTTAGTCCAGAGGTAAGTGCAATTTGTTGTATGTGATACAAAGTATAAGGATAAAAAAATGAGTCATTTGATATTTCTGATGAAATAAATTGCCTCGCTATTCGAGGCAAAGATACTTTGAATTTACTCAGGGTCATCAAAGCAACCATTGGCTCAAATTGAAACCAAATCATAGGATTGTTTAATTTAGTTTTCAAATAAAAATAAAAATTTTGAGTTAAGAGAGGTACAGCCTAAAGTTAAAAGTGAAACTTTACCTGAGCTTTAAACTTTATGCTGACGCGTTTGACTTAAAATAAGGCAAATGTAATTTTCAGAACAAATGCACTGATTATTAACCCAACGTTACGATATTCAAACCCCATTTGGTCAAATACAAATAAATAACTAAAACCAAGTAAAAGATGTGTCCGATTTATATTTGTTCATTTGTAGTTAATGGAAGTTGCAACAATTCGAAGCAGAGGGGAGAAACAGACGGGGACAATAGAATTTGACGGGAATCAAGTACCAACATTGGTTAGCACAATACAACATAATTTTTTTTACTAATATCAAACTTCCAAACTTGATACAGTGTTGTTAATCACTTTGGAAGTAATCGAAGGCTTGTTTTCTAAACGTATTAAGTAATAATTAATGGATAATTAATTAACGTATAATTTAGGATCAAATTATTTTTAGCTAAACAAATTATTAAAAAATAAAACTTAAATCATCGTATAACCATAAAAATAATGTTCACATTTTACTTTTGTTTAAATTACAGCTGTTCAATTTACACGATGTGCACATAGGTTCAGTAGCTGTGTGTTTTGACAAAGGAGAGTCTAAAATAAACATGAAAGCAATACAAAAACTTGAAATTGATTTGTACTCGACGGGTATTTTGTCTGAGCCAGGTAAACAATTATGTTATCAAATGTTGTCTGCTGGTGACTGCTCCTCTCACTAGTATGATATTTAAATGACAATATTGTTTCCATGAGTTGAGTCCATATACAGTAGACCAAACTTACTGAAAGTTGCAGAAGTTTCAATTTTACGGTTTTTCACGTCCAAGACGGCTTATTTGCCTACTGGCTTAAAAATTTTAAATCTGAAACTATTTTTTTTATAAATTTAATTTAGAAAAAAAGAACTACTTCCACATAGTGATGCCCGTACCCCGGACCTTGGCACCAGTGAGAATAATTAAGGAGCTCACTGCTAAAATGACGACGAAAATACATTTACCAACAGGAAAGAAAACATAGTTGTATTTCGCCAAAGATAGCTAACCGTGGAATTCTGAATATTATTGATTTCTTTTGCTTTTTCGGTTGGTTGGAATTTTTGTTGTTGTGTGTTTTTCTTGTGAAGTAAGTATACTAAGTAATAAATAATGCAAATGAATATTAGGAAAATAATATTCACATAATATTGTGTTTTAGTCTAAACATCTTAAAGTTTATTACATAACATTTATTTGACTATAAGATCCATTATATGGAAGTTTATTAAAATAAACCCTAATTTTTAAAGAAACAATTACGGAATTACATACTAACTAGAGTAAAGAATTGTTTTCAACTTTATCGTGGCGTAAAGCATTGAAATTAAAAAAAAGATTAAAGGATTTTAAGTTCAACTGAAGAAAAATGTATTCCAAATTGTAACAAATCCGGATTATAGCCTTTTCCTTGGAATAATAATTTTTCAAAAGCCACCTAGTACATGTTGCTTTTATACAACATTTTTAATATTAACTTTGGGTATTTTAACTTCAACTTTAGCTCGAAGAATTTCTAAACATTATAGTACTACTAACATTTTTGGCAACTCTACATTCGTATTTTAGCCTTGGATGCAAATATTTATGCCTTCGACTGCATGCTCTGCGTTGTAAGCTTTATTCCATCAATTCTTACAATAGTCAGTTGGTTTCGGAAATTATTGCAATTTTGGCCATATTTCCTTAAATAATAAGAGTTACTACGTAATTTAATTGCGTGACACAATAAAGTATTGAATGGCCTCAATCGACAGATGAATCGGTAATTAAGTGTATACATACAAAACCGTTTTGTTCAACTCTTCAATTAGTTTTTTTTTAAATTGATTAATTTTATTCAGTCATTGTATTTCAGTTTCACTTGTTACATCATGAAGGCACCCACAATAAGTGGTCTTACACCTACAAGACAATAATTTAAACAGGAACAATTTTTTTTAGAATTAACTATAGCATCAAAGCAATAATCAGTTGGCAGTTTGTTTTAAAGTTACTGTCTTAACCTATAGTATGACACATAGCTTAACCTATAACTTAACCCATATCTTAACCTATATTTTAACCCATAGCTTAACCTATATCTTAACCCATAGCTTGACCTATAACTTAACCCTTGCTTAACCTGGGTCGTAACTGCAATCAAAATCTTCATAATCTTTATGTAAAACCCCCATGTTAACCCAATGGGATAACCCCTATGTTAACCCAATGGAATATTAGTTACACATCAAAGTATTTGAGTATATAATTTTACCATAGCAAAAATTTGGCGACGTAAGCTATGTTTTTTTTTATATCAGATTTAATTTTAATCACGTCAATTTAAACAATCATACAGGATAACATTTAGGACCCCACTGATGTGGAATTTCGCCTAAATAAGTAAACAATTTGTTCAAATTACTAGAAGTAAGTAATTAATTATTTAAAGCAAACTTGATGAATTTAAAAAGATACAGAAACATGATACACCTTAAATTTTTAAATGATGTTACGACTTTTTTTTTTACAAATTCACATTGATTACATTTGAGCTAAGATTTCGTTTAGCATGTCTTAAAACATGTTTGACAGGTCATTTTGGCTTTAAGAGATCATTTTCGGGGTGAAGGAGGCCTCTGGGGTCATCGGAATCATCTAAACTTTTTGTTTTGGGAAACACAGCGTTTGATTTTAAATGGAAAATTTGGGGTGAAGGGAAATTGTTGTGGCGGAGATAGCCTCTGGGGTAAATGGAACCTTATAAATTTTTTGTACAAAAAAATGTTTGACCTTGAAAAGTCCTTGTGGAGTTCAAGGGTTATTTTGGGAACCCAGAAGCACGTTGAGGTAATCGGAACAACCTTTGCTCCTTGATTGGTTCAAAAGTAGTGCTTGACATTGAAGGGTAATTTTGAGTTCATATAAAAATGTTGTTCCCCTTCAGAAGAGGAACAACTTTTGTAAAGTTTATGTTGTCATTCTCGACCCTCGTCTTATAACCGCTAACAATGTCACTGCAATATCATCCTGAAAGCTTGAAAGCTTACAAAATACGGTCAAAATGGAATTCCACAAAGACTGATTTGCACGGTCTAGTTTATCAGCAACAAAACCACTTCATGATTTAATTCTGCCTATCCAACAGAATTATATCATAAAACATATTATAGCTACATGTCCAATCTGTTTTCAGATATAACTTCCATGCTGTCTCAACAAGTTCAAGTTTATTCATGATGGACCCTAACTAACCTTCTGGCGGACCAAAGTTCAAGGTCAAACATATAATTCTTGAACATGATACATCAACACAACTAGAAAAGTGGTATCTATAAATAATGCTTTTTTAAGGGGAACAACTTCTGTATAGGGACCTTTTCTTTGTGATCACACGTTAACTTACAAATTGACCTCAAATTCTAAAAGTGGGACTACAAGGTCAAATTTGATTGTTGAGACGATAGTTTAAGATGTTTTCAATGACCTTAGAGGACTTTTTTTGTCAGGGAATGACCCCTTGATATTTAAATTACATCAAACAAATAGTAATAATTGTTATAACTTAGTTTTTTTTCATTTCGCTACTAAAGTGTACCGTTTTATTACAGTTTATTAGTTTATTATTACAGTCTTTTAAACAATTTAAATTTTAGAGTATCAGTTTTCTTTTATTATAGTTCATAGAGTACACTATTTACAGTTAACTGTTTTCCAAAGATTTAAAATTCAAAGTTAAAAATGCTGTTAATCGATTCGATCTAGCAATTTTATTTTAGTAGATTGAGTTGTTGTAACTTGTATTTGCTGTCATTGCAAACTGCAATTTAACTTCTTCAAGTTGTCACAACAGTCTGACGCCGATGGTTACTTTTCTTCGGGTAATTTTTTATTGTACAGCTCATCGATGGCGAAACATGGTAACATTATGTTGATTTTCAAATTGGCCCTTGATCAGATTATCTATTGTCGTATTTTCTCTTATGTTTTGCATTTTTACTACAATCACAAAAATATTAATATGGAATGTCACATGTTTTGCATGACCTTGCATGACCTTAGCTACGCCTTGTTGAACTTGAAATTTAAACTAAACGGAACTACTTCATTTCAGAGTTGATAATGAGGAGTGACAAAAGTTTGAGGGGTAAAGGTTCGGTTAGGGTCTGTCATTAGACTGGATTTTCAAATTTAACAATGAAGGCGATATATTTCACTTTCGAGTGAAATGCAGTCATCTTGTCGAGCTTATTGGTCACACAGTTCCATTTGACGCTGGTCACTTTCCAGTTGTGTTAATTATTGCTTATGCCTATTGTCAAATAAACAATTGATTGATTGACTTTCTAAGGAATAAAAATGTACGTCTGTTTCCAGGAGAACAGTGCTATACTTCACAAAGAAAGACTAACAAGGGGATGGTCAGGAGTGCACAAGAGTTAAAAATTTGAAATTTTGCCTTTTTAATACTGATTATAATAAAGGAT